>JAQFXU010003840.1:0-15061 GCA_034693705.1 Spatulosminthurus flaviceps
CCAAAAGGCGCTATAATTTTGTTTTTCCCATAACGTTACGAAAATTATAGCACCTTTTGGACTTTACCCGACGATATATTCCATAGAGGAATGGTTTTCTATACATGATTTCCTCTGTTGAAGTTGCACATGATCAGATGAAGCCAGATTTTTACGCTAATTTGATTGGGGAGAGATTTTTAATGGGGAAAGATAGTGAAATGTTATAGATGATAGTCTCGTGGCATTTATCCCTTTGAATTTCCCTTACAAATTGTTATCTCTATGAAGATAAGAAAATTTCAAAAGTGTTTCGGTATGAATATCGTCCTAAGAATTTAATCTCAATGACAGATATTGCACATTGACAGGGGGAAAAGCGTCTGACGAAGGTGGTGGGCTATAATTGATGATGGATATAATAATAGACAGTGAGATTATACGAGATGATATTAGCAAATTGCCTGTATACTATTCTCATAGCCTTATAGTCATAAATAACTCAATCCTATAGCATAGAGTCTCATGTATTTTCATGGGAGAGATGCAATAAGGGATAAATGTGCTTTTTAAATTGTATATGCACTCGTGCATAAGTGCGAAGATTCGTACTACGTGTAAGCAGATGAGGGAAAGGGATGTGCGTGTATATCATTACATTAATGTACATACGTACTACAATATTATACATACGCATGAGGAAATAACTTAACTCCTCTATACATAGTTTGAATGGAGTTTAGAAGGGATAATAAGAGCGGGCGGTGGGAGTGATTAAAATCGGAGTAGTAGTGAAAGTTAAAAGGATGAGTTTTGGGAAGAGAGAGAGAGAGATGAGTTTGGATGTAATAATGATATGGAGAAATCTATGGACTTGACGAGAGCAATTCACACCAGCCAAAAAACTTTGATCTAGATGGAGGAATAGCCCTGTATTAAGCATTCTCACATAGTATGTGTAACATTTTGTGAGTCATGTAGAAAGATGAAGTAAGTGCCAGAGCGGGTCCGTCCCTTCTCTCTTCAACTCTTACATACATTTCATATAGATTTCCTCCCCAAAGCACATCTCTCAGCATATGTGTCATCCGAGCGACATGCCGATGATTACTTTATAACTGCTAGCATTAAGATGATGTCTATTTATCTGTCAGCTCTTTTTCTCTCTCTCTCTCTCTCTCTCTTCCTCTCCGCAACCTATTCTTTTTGAGACTCTCCTCAAATTCCTCTTCCTATCTCACTGTCACTCTCCTCTTGGATCTACTACGAGTGTACGAGTATTACTCTATGCTATAGGGCTGGAATATGGAAAAATATCCTCATAATTATTACTTTTTATACCTGAGGGAATTCATCCTATATTTTCCTTGTATTTGTCCCATGGGCACATGTCTATATTGTATGTTTCCATTTCAATTTTATATATGCTATCTACAAATAGTGGGAAAGAATTTTGACAAGAACAAATTTTTGGAGATCATTTTGAATCTTTTGAAAATCACCACCTTATTTTGTAAAAACCTGTCAATGATTATAAGAGCGGGATCCCGCCCACACTGCACCTTTGAAGTAAATGCTAAGAAATTTTAGGCTACTGTGTAAATCTAAAAACATGAATGAGAAAAAGCGGTTTTCTTCAAAAAAGTAAATAAGGAAGGAGATTTGAATGTCTTTAAAAAACATGGAGTTTTAAAAGAAAGGTTATTTTGAGGCGGAGCCTTGGATTGGTTCCTCCTCGTAAAAAAAAGGATTTTATTTTTTATAGGATCCTTTTTATATGTGCTTATAACGGAATAAAATGTATTAGAAGGACTGGCAAATATTTAGCACACAATTATTTCCACATAAATTCTTCCTCCGGTCCAGAGATTATTACGTAAAAATTTGATTGGAAATGATGAACGACCTTGGATTAACCATGTGCACCCCCAGCTGCGCTTACCACACTCACCCAAATAGTATGATGTGGTCTTTGAACAAAACCGAATCCGCAATAATATAGCAAATCCATCATAAGTTACACCAGGCCAAAACTGGGAAAGAAAATACAATGCCGTCATGTCATGTCCTGTGAGAGGGAACTCCTCCCTTTTTTATAAGAGCCTTTATAAGTTTTAGCACAAGGATTTCTATACCCTTTCCTTTCACCACAAATTTCATTTTTCAATCCCCTAGGGAGGGAGTGACATGGAACTCATTTTAATTCCTCTAATGACCCAGGAATATCCTATTCTGCCATTTTTTATCTTTCCAATATATAATCTTAGCACAGACTCTTTGATAATAATAATATTTCTAAAATCATTGGATCTCTCTTCTGTCTTATCACAAAATTCCATCTCGTGAATGAGGATTTCGGTATTAAAATTAATCTTCACAAAGGATCTGTTACCATAGAAAAAAGTACGACATTATTTTCATGATATTTTCAATATTACAGCCAATACAACACTTGAAAGTTAATAATCCTGGAGTATACTCATATACTATTATTGCTAAAGGGACAAAAAAACACATAGGAAAATGTTTCAAGTTGAAAAATGAAGCCTCAATTTTTGTCTTTTTCTTTGTAGTACTGTTTTTACTATACTCTTGTTGAAAAGGAGCAAATGGGTTTTTTTCATCATACTTTCCTTGGATTAGTGTATAGTGTTGAAGCGTGCTAAAAAAACACGAAGACACTAATAGGAGTTAGAGATGTGGAACACATTTTAGGGATCTTGAGGAATGACACTTGTACATAGGAAAACCTAGGCGTTTTGTCCTATACTACGTTCCTATTACAAGGAAATGTAATAAGTGAGAAAGAATCCTTGAAGAGTGTCTTTGACAATAATTCTTTTATTATTATTAACGTGCAGAGTACTGTACGTAGTCACTTCCATGCCCATATTTTCAAATCAAGGGATATGTACATATTATACACTATATGGATTTCCTTTTGCTTCTTATTACACGGTATTTGGTTCGAGGGACGGACAGGGATAGAACGATCGTAAGAAAGAGTGTGATTTTTTCTTACCTTTTCCTTCTTGTACGACTACTACAATATGACATTACTTATTGAGACTTTTTAGCAGCAATAGAAAAATTGTTTCTGATTACACAAAGTAAGGACCATTAGGGTTGGAAAAGTATTGTATATGAGAAATATAATGTATTTTTTCTATATGTAAGTAAAGGTATGTATGTAATGAGCACAAGGTCTGTAGAATGATTTCACTGGGACGAATCTCAGATTAGTGACTATATGGTCTCCATCGTATATATAAGAGTGTCCTACTTTTTTTCCTCGTGGTAATGACTAAGTGTGAGCCTTATATTTTCCCTATAGATAGACTCTACAATGAGCATCTCAGGATGACAATAATGGATTATTTGGGTGGGGGTATGGATGTCACACAGTGGGGGGGAATTAAATTTTCCACTTAATTTCTCCCTTTGTTGTTCCTCCCATGTTGATAATCATATACCTTTCTACTATCTCTCCCTCCCTATTCCAATGCATGGGAGTGTGTGTGTGGAGGGAGTGAGAAAAAATTAGCACTTGGCAATTATTATCATGACCATTGTCACGTTTTTTGAAAAATCTCACTTTTTTCATTATAATCGTTTTTTGTTGTTGTTGTTGTTGTTGTTTTTTTTTTGTTCTCCATCTACTACGGATTCCAACGGGATATCCATGGGGGTATTTTTTCATGGGTGTAATTTCAATAACTGTTTTATACCTTTTACCTCACCTCTCTCTCTCTCTCTCTCTCTCTCTCTGGCTTAACTAGTAATTATTATCACTGTAGTAATTATTTTCTCTTATAGTTATAGCATGATCAGCCAGCCTCTCTCTAATAAATGTTTCTTCATCGGATTTCATTTATTCTTTTGAGAAGGAATTTTTTTTCAGTTAAAATTCCAACCTTGATTTTGTCTGAATTTTGATCTTGAGCATCAATTTTTTAATATACGCTCACCTTTCAAAAACAGTGGAATTGTGGTTTGCGAGTTGAATTTTTAAAGAAAAAAGTTTTTGGCGGGAGATTGTATTTTTGAAATATGTAATAATTTTTTTATTGGATTTATTTTTTATTTGAAGCCCTATTGTACGTAGGGGTAAGGGGATGAGAGGAGAATTATGAGAATTCCTTCTTGGAACTCAATTTTTCACTTTCAATCAACTTCCCCGCCCCGACCTTTACCCCATGAGGAGGGTAAAGGAATGGAGCTTAAAATCTATCACGTGGATCTCATTACCTTTGAAATACCCTGTAAATTGAAATGATAGAAGAAAGAAATTTAATTATGTGGTCACACGGATCCTTCATCTTATTACTTTTCCTCCCTTTACCCTTTCCACCTACTCATCCTCTTTTTCATGTGGAGTAAATAAAGGAGCTCGGAGCTTATAGGAATTAGGGATTTCCTTTCGTGTTAATATATATATACGTATTTAAATATGTGGGGCGTCTAAATCCACAAGAACCACATCTTCATCAGGGCCAAGTTCAAATTATGTTTATGCAAGAAGCTCGACTTTCAAATGTGCACTGTGTTTTTGTGTTGTGGAAATGCTAGGTAATTCTATTACTTTTCACTATACACGCTTCGTTAAAAGGTGGAATTGATTAATAATGTTAAATACAATTGAGCTTTGACATTAGAAGATTTTAGCATGTGAAATGGCTCCGTACATATGTACATAAATCTGTGTATATTTCAAATCCCGTTACCTGGCCATAGTTCCAAGTGGAAAACATCAAAGGTGGTTTTTTATTGGCTCGGAGGATAATTTCCGTATAGGATATTTTTATATATGTGGACATTTATATTGCTATGATTGTTCATGTATATAGGTTTTGTGTGTGTACTTAAGCCGGAAAAAGAGAGATAATTTCCAGGGCATTTACTACGTACATATATGAGCATTGTAATGACAATATAGAATGGAGGAAGAAGAAAGAAGTGAAAGGACTTTTCTAAAATCTTCCCCCGTCAATTAACCATGCAAGAATGCCATTACACTAATATTTACTAGTCTCACCTATGCCTATGTAGTGTCCATTGTATACATACGCACGCATCCATATAAGTATGTAACAAGGGGACTGTAGGAATTTGCAAATAATTCAATGTAAATATGCGCATACATTTTGACAGAGGCATGTGCACAAATTGGTAGGAAAAAAGTCGTGGATTTTTCCGCCTATCCTTTATGCGTATGTACTTTAGCACGCAAGCACGTTCCAATTTTTCATGTATAATTCTACGAAAGTCCGCACACTAAAATACACAAACACACACACACACACACACATGTATGTGTGTATGTGTACATGTACATAAGTAAAGTAACCCATGGTTTTAACATAAAAATTCATATAGGAAATTCCCAGACACATTCATGTATTATTTGACCAGTTAATGCTAATGCTACTAAATAAATATAGCCCATTAAAAAATTGAGTGAAATTAAATGGGAATTGGAAATAAGTACTCCCGTCTCCCACGCACTTCCTCTTAAAACCTTCCTTTATTATTACGCACCAGAATACTATAGAGACATAGAATATAAAACAAGAGTAAAGCATAAAATGTCTAACAAAAAAAATTTCATTGTATTTTCCCATATAGATTGAAGATTGTGACCCGATTAAGAGACAACCGAGTGGAGAATGAAATTACAATGGTAAAAAAATTTCTACTAAAATTGAAATCTAAAAAAGAAAAAAATCAAGACGGACAAAACTAAAAAGGGATTCTAATAGAGGAAATACATTTCACAACACACATATTCAAGAACATCAAGAGCACTTGACCACTTTTTTTAAACACTCATAAAAGCATGAAGACTCAAAGGATTTCTTACCCAGAATTATAACAGAGAATTCTCTGTGATGAGGGAATTGAGAAGGAAAAAACACTTGTAAACTTATTGAGATCCTTTAGTTTAATTTTGAGCTATAAAAATTTAGTCCATAAGTGCAGGATGCCAAGGTATTTCCATTTTTTTTTTTTTGAGGGAAAAATTTTTTTTCCAAGGAGCAAGTCCTATACTAGGAGAGAAGAAAGAAAAAAAATGATTAGAAACTTTTTTTTAGATTGATGGAACGTCTTCCAAAATATTGTGAAAAGATTTAAAATTATACCCTTTTGCTCGGCTGCTGAGACTATTTTAGGAAATGGAAAAGCTAAGTCAACTTTTTTTTTTATTTAAAAAAAAAATTACATTGAATGTCATTTGTAATTGTTATTATTGTTATTATTATTATTATCATTATTATTATTATTATTATTACTATAACTACTACTACTAGGATTTTACTATTAAAAAAAATACTAGTTCAAACTGAATGTGAAGGAGGAAGAAGTTCAGTTAGAATGGAGGAGGAGGATGAGGAGCTAAAGATTTTAAAACTAAAATGTCTTTGATAAAAGATTGAAGAAGGGTGTGGAAAAAAAAAGGAAGGAAAAATGCTATAGGATATTATTCTGATGATGAATTTATTATTATTATTATTATTATTATTATCATAGAGAAAAGTACATTACTTTTTGAGCACTTGACTACTCCTCTGCTACTTACTATCTGTATACACTTAATCTCAATGTATATGGTTTTATTACTATATTTATATGTAATTAGTTTTAAAAAAATGAGTAATTAATATAAAGTGTATAAAATGAGCAGCTATAAGGAATTTTTTGATATCGGAATTGACGAAAGAGAGAGAGAGAGAGAGCCTATTGATAATCAGCGTGTCAATTTATTATGTTTTTTCCTGTTTTGTCGTCGTCGTCGTCGTACTCGTCGTTTTGTCGTCGTCCTTTTTTTCCCATGCGAATTACTACTAAAAAAACTATATAGACAGACCATACGTGGGAAAATGTCATATGTAGATTTACATATATGCGCGTATATTAATATTACATATGTATAAAAAATATTACATTATATGATAATAATTATAGTGATTTTTTAACTAGTGAACGAAAGACTCGTCTACTGTAATAATAATAATAATAACGGTAAAAGAAAGAAAAGTGAGCCGTCTTATTGTTAATGTACTACTACTACTACTACTACTACTATGCTCTAAGGTTAAATCCCCCTCTCACATATGATTACATACATATTATATATCTATAAATACGATCACATTCTCTTCTATTATGGGCACACAAATAGTATAAAAAACTCAGCCTCCATAGTAAAAATACGCAGAGTGACCCCAACCCCCGTGGTGCGAAGACCTTGAACCCAGCAGCGAAAAGCAACGGTAATTAATTTATGTGTCTCTATCTATCACGTACGGTAATATGTATCGCAGTATAGGAGCTATATGATATAAATTATATATACATATATGTAATTAATCAACGTCGTTCGCCATTACACACATTACATGATAAAAAATTTTGGGGAAATTTTTTTTTCAAAATATTTTAGTTTCGCTGGATTTTCGGTATATAAATTTATATATATATATATATATATATATGACACGCTATAATTGATATACATCGTATAAGGTAAAAAACCGGTCTGGATATCTAAAGCTCGCTCATATATAGGAAGTATAGAATATTTACGGGAGTTATATATTTAATCGTCCGAATATGATGTATTCTATAATGTACTAATAAAAAAATAATAGGAATTAATCTCCGTGTGGGTTTGATAAATTTTCTCTCGGGATTTCTAATACTACTTACTTAGGCTTTGCTGAAGTTAAAATTCCATGTGGAGCAGTAGCATTATACAAATTCCATCCATTTCAATATATACCATGTACTCAATGAAGGTATGAGCTTTATTGGAGACAGTTGCGTAAATGGTCCTGTGCTTTTACTATATGTAGACTAAAGGGATGAGTAGTACCATGACTATTTCCTATATAAATATTATTATATAGCTCTGATAGGGTTTTTCTATGGTATGGGCATCGGGTGAATAACTATATGCTTGGTTAGAGCTAACACTCTATGGGAATACATACTTCCGCTCGACATAATGGTAACATAATGGATGAACTTGGTATTTACCATGGGCTTCACCTTTGCCACCACCATGGGCAAGGTTATAGTCCCGTTCATGGACTTTTACCATGGGATTGCCAATGGTTATCAGCCCAAATCCACCGTAGTTACCATGGGAAATGAGAAGGAAGCCCAACTGTATTTTTACCATGGGAAGAGCCCTTTCCCCCGAAAATCCTATAATGGTTATCATGGGAAATGCTATATATGTATACCCTCAAAATCATTTGATACTATGGAGCCATAAATGGCGGTAGGGCTAATCTTTTCAAAGGTTACCATATGGTAACAATTTTGAGTCATATAAACATTTTCCCTTAGGAATGAGTCATAATCTGAATTTTGACTCTCTCGCCAAATCAAACCCAATTGTACTAATGTTGAGTAAATTAAAACCAAGCTTTTTAGTAAAAAAAAAAAACATAGTAAGAACGATGCACCCGTAAATGGAAAAGCCCTACTATGAAAATCCTTCTAACAAAGTTTTAGTATGAAGCAAGGCTATATTATATGCTATAAAGCGGCATTACCAACTGCTATGACTACACCATACTCAATTAGTATATGAGCAAGTACTGAATTATTAAATAATAATAATTATTACTAAAAACTTGAACCTACAGAAAATGATTCCGTTTTACTACAACAACAACTACTACTACTACTATAGAAACCACCAATGAAACTCTCAAGCCTGTACTATTTTCTGTCCATATATAACAAACCAAAAACACACACGCAGTCCTTGAGTGCTTGTATACCCTCAATACTATTTACATGTTGGAATATTTACAAGAACCGGATTTTTAATAACCGACTCATCATCATCCATTTTGCCTCTATAATTCCCACTTAATTACCAGTACACTCCGTCAATTTTACCCATTCAATATGTATATATATAGCTATATATGTACACTACAGTAACTAATACCAATCAAATATTTCCTACCATCCAAACTTTTTAGTATTTGATTGGTCCCCAAAAAAATTACATATTTCCTTCAAAAAAAAAAAAAGAAAGAAAGAAAATGCATGAGCAATAAATTCCGAGCTCTTGAGTGAGAAATTGAAATTTTTTGGGGTAGGATTTTCAATGCTATACATGATGTAAATTAAGGACGTATATATTGTTGAATGTATAGCCATACTATATACATATATTGAATGTTCTATATAAGGATAATTAATAATATTAATTGAGAAAATTTCTATATATCTTTACTTACAACATAACATAGAAAAAATACATGGAAAAAAAATTTACAAAGAGCCCCCACCCCCCACCCCCCCCCCCATTTCACTCTGTCGGAAAAAACTGCTAATTCCTTACTGGAGAACTATGTAATACATTAGCTGTTGTAAGTATAAAAAAAAAAAATTATACACACTCATATGCTAGAGATGTTATAATATATGTTAACAAAAGTCTACTCTTTCCGTGGGATTTGAAGGTAAAGAAAAAATGATATAAAATGTATATTTAAAAATTCTCTCTCTGTCTCAATACATAATAGTAATGAAGGAAAAAATAGGAGCAGTTTACATATTATAATTTCAATAGTAATTTTTCCTTTTCAGTTTTAACATGCATATATATACATATACTTGGTACATTTAATAATGATAATAATAATAATGAAAAAAATGCTCTTTTTATGTACACAATGGATTGGTTTTATCACAAGTTTTGAGAGACAACAAAGTTGTATGTTTACATGTATAATGATTAATAATTATTACCTTTAACTTGATAATGTTGGTGGTGTAAAATATATAAATGATAATAAAATATTTTTTTGGTTTTTATCTCATATGATGGATTACCATGGTATTTCCATGACTATACTGCTACTGCTGCTGATTAATTCCTACATGTGGTTGAAACAATTTGTGGTAGTTGGTGGGAAAAATTTGTAATTTGGAGAAAACGTATTTAAAACATTGATAAAATATTATTAATAATTGTCAGACCCTCAGATCATTATTTGTATGCACAGAGACACAATAATAATTACACAGATAATTACGACTACTATATACACTTTTCTTGTAAGGATATGAAATATTATTGTAGTGGCAACATTATATTATTACTATTATAATTATTAAGTGGATAATAGCATTATTATTATTATTGTTATTAAAACTCTGTATAGAATATTAAAAGAAGAGGAAGATGAAGAAGAAGAAGGAAATCCAAGGAGACAAAAGTTTTTTGCAATGTAATGATATGAAGGAAATAGAATTATTGTAACTCTGGAGGATATTTTACTTATTTTACAACAACAACAACAACAGCAACAACTGCTACTACTACAGCAACAACAAATATATTGCACTCTGTGTACTCTCCCTATTATACATACATACATAAAAATACTGTATCAGTTACATATGTCATTAATTTAAAACGTGGAGTAAATAGTACTGCTGTTAATCTTGTTTTTTCATGTAACTCTCACCGTGTACAAGAGCTTTCTCATTTTTTTTAGCATGTCTGCATAATTATTGATGGATCTTTAGTTGTAATTACTTTTCATATGATGCATATAGCATATATTTTATACAGAGGTCCATACATGGGATGCATTCTAAAAAAATAGCGCTACTCTTTTAGTGTCATGAATCACATGGATTTTTCTCCCTTTGCAAATCACCTTAATTGTTGGCATTGGAAAATTTTCCCAATTATTGAGTGGGAGCTTCCTTTACATGTTTTTTTTATTCAACCAAACTTAATTCGAGGAGGAAATGATTGAAAAACATTTTTTGCCATGAGATTTTTTGGAGGGGGTTTTTTTTTATTATATAAATTGCACTTAATTTATTGGAAAAATTGATTTGGAAGGATTGCGGTTCAGAAAATTGGAAGATTTTTAGGAGGAATTTTCGGGGATTTTTCCTAAATTACCACTGATATGAGGCACACTTTTGCCAATTTCTCGATGGTATCATGAGAAAAATTGGTAAAATTGTAATTTTAAGAAAAATGGCTAAAAAAATAAGTTCCAGGAATTTTGGCCCGTTTTGACTAAAAATTGTATGGGTAAATTTGCATAAATTTTGACAAAAGATAGCTACGCTAAATTCCTACACACTTGCCCCTTATATGTACATTAATTATGGGCCATTATTTTGTATTTACCCTTTTTCTTGGGCTAAATAAAACGGAAGCAAAAGGAGCATCTCAATATCCCCCGTGCTAATTTTCTGGGAGCCAAAACTCTCAGACCTGATTTGATAAAATAATGTTGTTGCTAAAACAACATTTGAGCCAAATATGATAATAGGAAAATAACATGGGAATAATTTAGGAGCAGCTGACACATCCAAATAACTGTTTATAGTGGAGTTACAAGCTCCTCCTCTGACCATACACACATAACACGCAGCTTATGAGAACAAATGATTTGAAAATTAGACAAATTTTCCAGGGAAAAGGTCAAAAATCCTTGCCCATTCCTATGAATGTACGCATTACATATGGGGGAGACGACGAGAGGAAGAGGAAGTGATCAATAAGAGAAAAACAAAGGGTCTGATTCCATTGGAGCTTCCCTATATAGGATCCCCCTGTACGTATAGTATTCAAAGCATTTTTCTCGCTAATAATCATTGAACCGTTTGTTCTTTTTTTTTATGACTCCCAACAATTCCCATAGTAAATAGCTTCACCTATACGAGAGGTACATATAAAAATGCTCTAGCACAAAAAACAACAACAACAACAACAAACTCAAAAGAAAGAGGAGTAGTTTTTGAAATGGGACTGACGGTGTGAGAGGAGGAAATGACAATGGAATCATCAGCTAAAATTTCAACCTTTTTCCATTCCAAAGTTCATGGACATTTATTTTTATATGGCCACACACGCAATAAGCCTTAAGAACATGCAAATACACTCAAATGCAAATTGCATTCAATGTAATTCAGAGAGAAGAGTAGGAAAAAAAAGCAACTGTTACAATAGCATCATTACTATAGGACACAGTGTCATTGTTCCAGGCTTCCTTTCCCTAAAAAAAAAGTCTCTCTATACTTTTTTCTATACACCCAAATGACATGGATGCGTGCAGCGTGAGTAGACCCTATAGAGAAAAACTGTACCTTTCTATATTCTTATACATATGCTATTTTCTCCATTCTATTGACCTATCAGTTACCATAACTGTTCAAGAGTGATCATTACGACATGTAAAAATAGAAAGAACAATGTTACATCCAAAATAACCGCCGTCCATGCATACAACCACCTTTTTTTATACCTTGCATTATACACCCCGTTCCAATTTCCTATCCCGGTTACGAGCCTTTTATTCCCGAATGTGACCTAAGCAATTCTCCAAGAACTGGAAGAATAAGCATTTTTGCCACAACAGTAGTGGAGGGAGGGAAATGTGTGGAAAAACAAAATAGCGGGTGAAATGTTAATTGGGAAAAAAATCTCATTGGATTTTCTTTGGTAAAAAAAATGTTTTTTATTGAATGTACATGCATTCTTATGGGGAAAATTATTGAATATTTTACAGGAATGCTGACAAGTTCTGATGTTAACTAATTCTAGGTGAGTTCTCTGAGAGAGAAAATATGAGCTACTTGAATTTTGATCCAACTTGTATGTGTCTAAGGTAAAAAAAAAATTCAAGAGAAACGGATTTTGGGTTGAAAGTAATAAAAATGAGAAATTTTAAATTTGCTTTAACATGGAAATATTACATTTTTGCCCTTCAAAATCTCTTTTTTTTGTGGATTTTTGAAAAAAACACGCAATAGAAAATCTTTACTGTTCGGCTGAAAAAATGATTTTGTATTATTATTTCTTGTGTAAATCTCTTTTGACTCACTTTTGTTCGTAGGAGGTAATAGAATTGGGGAATTTGTGAATCCTTTGAGAGTGAGTGTGTGAGGAATAATTGAGTAGGATGTGGTTTTCATCTATGCCAAGGAAATGCTCTTCAGAAGTCAAGGATGTCCCAGTGCCGGAGCAAAGTTCCCTCCAGTAAACTGAGATTATTCGATGGCCTATGAATTCGAGGTCCTTGATAAGGTCCCACTGCCCCAGAACATATATGTGGTGGGCTAAAGTGCAAAAGGGGCTATAATTTTCGGGTCGTTATGGGAAAAAAAAATTTTAGCCTCTTTTGCACTTTAACCGACGATATTAAGGATCACCATCCCCAGATTCGGAAAAGGATCACTGCATGGGATCTTCAAATAAATGTCCGACTGGTGGGTAAAGTTTTTAGAGATTTAAAAATATCAAAGAATCATTTTTTGGAGGACATAGGAGCTTTTCTTTCCAATTTTCCTGAGAAATTGAAAACCTTGTGAAAAACCTAGTCTTTTTGAAAATTCAAAACTTTTTCACCTACCGCGTCCCCATCCTTAATATCCTGCATTTTAATTTTCTACAGAACAAAAGAAAAAGAATGACAAATTTTCAGAGCTTTCTTAAAGAATCCACAAATAAATTATCTAAACGTTCCTCAAGGGGAAACTCCTTTGCCCAAGTTCTCCAATAAAATAAATCATTGGCCAAATCAAGTTACTCCGGGTGGAATACTTGAGCAATGAAAAAAATACTTGGCGGATTTCCTTGAAAATGTCATTTCTGAGCATTACTTCTTCTTAATTCAATGATCAAGTTTACATTAAATTACGAGTTTAAAACTTAATTAAAATGAAAAGGATTTCAAATTTAACTATAATTGAAAATTGAAAATATTATTTTCAAGAAGATTGTAAAACTGGAGAAATTTACACACACACACAATAACATCATATCATTATTATCAATGAATTTAAACGGATTTTTTAAGCTGTTTTATCCACATTTTTTCATTCTTAATTTATTATTCACTATTTGAAAGAAATGCGAATAATTTGTGGTAAAACAAAAATTTACAATTTCAACCCCCCCCCCATGCACGTGACCATGGACGTGATCCATGCATTCCTTGAATATCATGTTGAAGGATCTTTATGTAGAATGAGCGTGATTCTCCTTTGGAAATCCCTATCCTTCTAGGTATCCTCCAATCTCATTGTCCAATAGCTCGACGAGGTTGAAGGGAATTGCTAAAACCAATGGTCCGGCCCCTTCTCTTCATCTTCTTTATAACTCCCGCTCCGCTACACATATATCTCTACCCGCCGTGTCCATTTCCCCAGAAATATTCTCCTCTCGCTAAAATGCTCTTCTCCTTTGTCAAAGGCTTTTTGGATCCCATAATTTTCTTCCCATACTCTTCTTATTCCCATTCTTATTTGAAAGCTAATCCAGGCGTACAGTCATTTATTTGCTCTAAGAATCTTGTCAAATGTCTTGCAATACTTTGGAATTTTTCCTTCCACTTATTCTCAATGGCCAATGAACCAGATTTGATTGAAAATTTTTCTTCTTCAAATCCACTCTATAGCCTATACTAATAAGCTGAGCTGACTTTCTATATAAGATACTCTATGTCTATGAGCTCAGGGCTATAGCCTGGACTGGGTGAAACTAGTTATAAATTCGATGAAGGAAATGACTTTAAGTTATAGCCTGCCTTTTGGATCTCTGTGAAGCGTGTGAAGCAGAGTATTTTCACTAGAGAAAGTATATAGGCAGGGAGAGGCAGGTAAAGTCCTGGTCCTCATTAATCCTCGGGACCCTAGCCTTGTACAAACCATGGAGCTATTTTAGAGATGAAGGTACTACACGGAGGAACCATCCGAACATGAAAGAGAAGATAATTCCGTTGGAAATCATAACAGTTGAATAATAATTGGAAAAGCAAGTCGTATTTCCTCTCCACCTTACTCACGTTACTAGTACGAGTTCCGTTGGCTTAGCAGAGCAGGAGTAGCTAAAAGTGCTGGAAACCATGCACCGCCCCGTAGTTACGAGATGTGGGAATGAAAGGGGAGAAAACGGAAGGGAAACTCCAAGACACCCGCAACAGAGTTCTACGGGAAAAGCCCACTCACTCACAATGCGGCATCCCAATCGCATAAAAAGCTACAGCAACGTGGTAGGTATCAAAAGATAGGTTTTTGAATGCTAAAA
>JAQFXU010003841.1:0-15054 GCA_034693705.1 Spatulosminthurus flaviceps
AATAATTTGACGCTCTCAAAACATTCTTGAAAAGAGATTTTTTATAAACCCTTTTGTTAAGGCAATGAAATGCGACTGCATATTGTTATGATATGGACCAAGTTTTGCATGGATTACAATTGCAATAAATTTCCAGAATGCCGGAGTTTGACGCCAATCATTAAATAAATATTCAATTTTGTACGACAGTTTTGTCGATATTAAGAAAGCTTCGTCAGGGTGAACGAGTTCAGGGAGAAATTTACTCAAAGCAATTGAGTAATTATTTTTCTGTTGGAAATACTCGGGCAATAGTAATTTTTTTGTAAGGAAGATCCAATCAACCACAAAATATTTTCAAAGTAAATCCCAATTTGTTTTGAAAAAAAGCAAATTTTTTGGTAGCAAATTTATTTTTTAGATCAAAATTTGAATTTAGCTGGGATGGCGGAATTTAATCGGGCTTGCTTTTTTTTTTTGACTGCTCGGGTTTTTTAATTCAAACGGAAAAATTGAATGATAAACCAATTTTGAATTGATTAGATTGGATCAAGATAGATCCATGGGGAACTTTTCTGTCAAATTTTGTAGTGTAATGTTATGTAATAATCGGGCTCAAGTTTTGTAATAATTGCAAAATATTTTCTCTTTATGAGGGAAAACTAGAAGTTCAAATATGATAAATTCCCGTCCATGATAGGGTGTGACACAACTTGATGAATTTACGTCGACGTTTCAGAAATAATTTTGCTGCCGGCGTCTAACTTAAGCATTTATATTTTCACGTAAATCCCCGCAAGCATACATTCGCCAAATAAATTATCATAGTATTAAAATGGGTTTTATTTCCCCGTCACTAAATACATTTACTTTTATAAACAGTTAAAGCCATTTTTTAATATCATTATTAAATGCTAAATTTTCGGCGGACTGCACACATGTCCTAATTCCGATTTTAAATTTTTTTATGATCGCCGTCTAGCTTAATCAAAGTCAATTGGACGTGAGCCCAGAAGCCTTGGTAAAGAAAAGAGGCCCCGGAAGGTCCTCCGGAGCGGGGATGCAAACATGGCCGCGAAGAATTATTTTCTGCCCTTATTTAGTATAAATATCTAGCATTGCTCCGAAGGAGCAAAGTTTTTTAATCATTTTGGGGGTATTTTTGGCATCATTTTGTTTGAAAAACTCAGTTTAGTAGATTTATTTTATTGCTGTTATGACATTCTTTGCTGGGGTCTGGTCCAATTTTTTTAGGAAAAAAAGCACGTTTTTTGCCAGCAAATTTATTTTTGAATCAAAATTTGAAATTAGCTGGGATGACGGAATTTAATCGGGCTCGCTTTCTTTTGACTGCTCGAGTTTTTTAATTCAAAACGAAATATTGAATGAAAAACCAAATTTGAATTGAACGAGTCGATCAAGATAGATCCATGCGGAACATTTCTGTCAAATTTTGGCTTCATAATTGTTAAATATTTTCTCTCTATGGGGGAAAACAGGCTGGAGTTCAAATACGAACCCATTTAAACCCTATTTTTAGGCGATCAAGTACGAAACTACCTTGTTATGGCGGAGTTTTGTATGGATCAGAATTACAATAAATTTTCTAAAATGCTCAAGTTTGACGCCAATCATTAAATTAAATTACATGTGGCAAACTTATTTCACCAGTCAGGATTTGGTACTCATTGGCGAATGAATTGACTAATTTTATATGCGTAATTGAGTACGTATATGACTGCAATCTCGTGAAAATTGCATTAAAAAAGTCAAACTTCGTTAAATTATTTACAATTTCTACGGGGCGTTCACTACACAATCCCGTTGTACAAACTATGGATGTCATAACACTTTGTCCTCCTTTATTCATAATGTCCGTCAATGACTGGGTTCGGTGTATCTTGCCATGTACTTATAATTGTTTCTGAATTAATTTTACGACCGGTGTCTAACTTAAGTATAGACATAATTTCGTGTAAATCCCCGCAAAAATACATTAGCCAAATTGATCATCATTGGATTAAATTGGGTTTCCCCATCACTACACTTACTTTTGAAAAAGGTAAATTTACAAACCACTGAAAATATTAAGCAAGGGGAAAATAGATTTATTACCGCTACAATATTTCAAACTTTAAGCGTATCCGACGCTAAACTATTTTAACTATCGCAAATTCCAATGAAATGTCGAAGTTTTTAAATCTTCCAGCTATTAATGGAAGAAATACATATGAATTGATTCAAAGCTTATTAAGCGTAGCGGTGTAATTTTATCATTTTGTTCTGTTCTTGTTCGACCCAAAAATGGTAAAAAACCGTACCATCTAGATCGTTTTGTTCTTTTGAGATTGTTCCTGTTCTAGTTCCACTCAGTTAGTTTTTGTTCTAATAAGTTTGGTTTTGTTCTTATCAAATTTTTCTTGTTCTTTTTCGAGTGTAATTGTTCGAGTTCAATTGTTCTTATTCTTTAAAAATCATTTGAAAGAAAATCCCATAAAAGACTTTACGAGAGTAAATTTTATTTTACGTTAACACACGAAGGTGTCTCGTCTAACTTCATAAAAGCGTTAGAATTTTTGGAAGTTTTGTTATGATCGGCGTGTAACTTAAACAAAGTCAATTGGACATGAGCGCTGAAGCCTTGGTAAAGAAGATAGTGATACATAATGGCGTCCGAATTTCTAGGTCAGAAATAAAAAATTTAAAGAGCCAAATTGAGTTAGAAAATTTTGAAAGGATTTTGAAGTTTTGGATTTTAGTGGAGAAATATTGAAATGAAAGGGAGGGAATATCATTTTCAAAGTTTTGGTTTTTATGGCAATTGGACCAATTCTTTCGTTTCTTTTGAAATTATTTTCTCATTCAAGGTAAAATATTTGGGCGGAGAGTAATTCGGTTAAGATTAAGGTTTCATGAGAAATTTACAGTTTTTCCTGGATCGCTGAATTAGATGGCTGAATAAATTTAGCTGGAATCACTCAATTAGATCAAAGTTACTCCGCTTTGGCTGCTCAGTTTTTTTCATTCAAAAGGACATTAATTGTCATTTTCTTCCTTACCAGGTGCTTACGGATTTTTGTAGGTTCCACGCCAATTATAAAATTGTATGAGAACAATATTTAATGCTAACGTTGCATTGGAGTTATGGATGTTGTTAAGATGTTAGAGCGAACCTATGTGGAATATTTAAGACCAGAACAGTGTGGAAATCGAACATGAAAATGTTTAACGTGTAGAAGAAATTCTCCTGACGTATCCAATTATAATGAAAACATTAGTCCATGGAATTAATAGAAATCTTGGAATAATAATCACAATGATACGAAAGTTTAATTGTCTAACATAAAAAATGTCAAAAAATTACATATATAATTATAATCGCTATTTGCAATATTGTTATTTTGGAAAAAATCCAAAAAAATTCTTTTGTTTATACCATTTTTCTCATTTTGTGACAAAATGTGGAGGAAAATTCCACCCTGAGAATAAACTATAACTCTACACACTCAACTGTTTAAACAACTTGTCGTTACTAAATGTCATTTGCCCTTGACTTTTTCTGAGAATTATGCAAGCGCCGTCTAACTCTAACAACAATAAAAAGTTATTGAAACAATTATCTCTCTAATGCCCATAATTTTCTGGACAAAATACAATTTTTACCTTGCACCCACGTTGCAGCACTTTTTGGGGCGGCAAGCCTCAGTAAACGTAGTAACTGCATGTAACTAATTTTGAAACAATTAACAAATGGCGTTATTGCAGCTACCCTGGTAACAATAGGGACATAATTTTTTTGGCCAAGATGCAGTTTACCATGGTGCTGCTCATGATTGAGTTAAAAAAATTAATTCGCTGCTTCATTTTTTACCAAACGGGGAATGTCCGCGAAATGGGTCCTTGTACTAACTGTGCACCGTCATATCTCTCACACTTTCTGCTTTTCTAATCCGTAGGAAATTTTCCACAATTCAGTCAATACTATCACTCTCTTACCAAATCACCACATCAACATAATAGAAATGTCTTAAAATTGTTTAGCAATTTAGCCTGGTCAAGAAATAAACCAAATCTAAATCCATTTCCAAGCAAAATGAATAAATAATAATTATATGTACCCCTTTGGTTACGACGAAAACAAGGCAGATCGTGTATATAACACGTATTTAATTAAAATTTGTAAATAATTGTGGGTACTAATAATGTCAGCCATTACATAGGTTGGTGAATCTGAATCAATCAGGATGTTTTGTGTATAATTATCTAACACTACTTTCTCCTTTCTAGCAAAGCGAATTTCGACTACTAACTATTTGACTTATGATGGCTATGTTAGTCGAATTCGATTCCACTTATACCGACTTGACACAAATTAAATCACGAAAGTAGAATGCAAAGTGGAATGATTCGGCTAGCTAAAACAGAGGCTGTCATCACGGTTTTTCAAGTAGCCCATAGGAAGTGGCCAAGTAGCAAACGGGTTTATTAATAGATAAAGCCGACATTATTTCAGGCACGATTGATAATCTGAATGCACAAAAGGAGAACCCTGGAAATCTACTCATGCCCTATTGTTTGCCAAGTAAATAATTGCCCTATGGAGCAGTATGATGACTGCGAGTTTGTTTTCAAAAATGACCTGCAGTTGTCAAGAACTGATACAAATTCGATCAAATTAAGTGAACGTAGAGATTGTCTGTACGAGTCTCTTGTAGATTAAATTCATAAATATTTTCAATTGAACATATTACAATCTTTTAACATATTTAATCACAAATACTCTGTTTTTCAATTTTCTCCAGACTGTTCAGTATTGTCTAGATACAAAATATTTGATTTATATGTTTTCTATCACCATCAGATTGTTTGAAACTCAAAAACGAGTGGCCAATATTTATAAGCAGTGTGGTTTACAATTCGTTTTGCATGGATTTTCAATTCGATGACCCATCGATCTTGTGGCCGTTTGTTTTTGAACAAAGAGAAATAGCTGGGAGTGTTACTTGCATCCAAATTTTCAAATTTAATAATAATAAATAAATTTTGCAATAGTGGGGAATACACTCAATACTTCAAGCTGAACGAAATAAATGTTCCCCCTCCAATGTAGAGTATGTTGCCTGAATTTTTAGAAAAAGATTTGTGGGACTCGAAATATGCCAAATATTTGTCAAATATTCGTGCACCAAACACGTACCCACTGCACGTTGCCGAATTTTTAAGAAAATAAATTTTTTAAGAAAATAAATTTTTTAAAAGAAACGTTCCCCCTCAACTGCAGAGTTTTTGCCGGAATTTGAAAAATGGAAAAAAATAGGGGGCTAAAAATATGTCGAATATTTGGCAAATTTGCTCATCAAATCCGTATCCAATGCAATGTGCCGAATTTCAAGAAAATAAATTTGCAATTTTTGAAGAAATCCAAGCGAGTCAAAATGCTACCCCATTTGGATTTTCTCGCATGAATTGCATCTTTTCATAAAATTTCACCTCCCTTCCCCTACTGTGCTGGATATATAATAGAATAGAATAATCGGGTCCCTAAGCGCAGCGTGGGTAGTGCTGGATATAGGAAGACCCAATGTGGATTTCTTAAACATAAGGTCTTCTCATATATTCTTATTATTTATGATTACATGAATTATTCATTTTAATATTTTGAAAATGAAAATAATAATTATTATTTTTCTTGGCAATTTCCGGGAAAGAAGAACAGCAACGCTTAATTTACACTTTTTAAATATTTGGCTGGAATTTTGAAAATATTTTTCGCGTTTTTGTATCTATGAAAGCTGAAACAAAAAATCGGAATATCTGATAAGTACATGACGCTTAGCCTACAATTTCTTAATGAGCACTAACCCCACGGGAAAACAAATCTTGTTGAGATCTGTAAAACAAAGGCAAACCTGATGTAGGAAATTCAATAATGGGCGTGAAAGTTGAGCCTGAGCCTAATCTATTTAATACGGATTTCCTCTTGGATGTATTGCTTATTTTTATTCAAGTCTCTCCTAACCTAAATTGAAACTGAGTACAAACTTGGAATTTTCTCAATTCGTAAACTTAGACTGGAATATTAATTTTTTTCGTGACAAAAATAATAATTCCTATCCTCATATTAAGTCACAGCAGGTGCCAAGATCTCATTCATATCTCAGCCTAACTTTCCTCTGGGCCGCGTAAAAAAGGAGCACATTTGTTTATATTGAGTTTTTCTACCTCCGTACTGTGTCCGCAAGTATTTTTCCTTGCATTTAAAAAAATCAATGCGTCGTTAAAAGTAACTTTTTACTGGAACCCTTTGACGCCACTAGATAAAAAATATTTCAACTTTCCCCCATCTAACTTAATGTGTTATCATAATTTTAAGGATTTTATTTTTGAAAATACAAAAAAGTTTCTTATACCTCAACAATAATTTGCTTTATGTCTACATTTAAAAAAAATTATAACCAGCTTTTTAGCGGCTGACTAATTACAGCTCGTTTTTGAAAACCGTTGATATCCACAAAATGAAATTGAAATCCGTACAAGAAATAGCACTCAAGCTTGTGCCACTCATTAGTACAACATCTTCCCATATACGCAGCAGTCCAAAGGTCAAATTTTTTGTCATCGACGTGACAGTTGAACGTTTCAATATTAAAAAAAGTTCTAATGTAAATTCCTCCTTTATGAAATACAGACCAACATTTTACCAATTTAAAATTACTTCCATTTAACTGGATTATTAATTTAGGGAATTTTAAAGAAAATTGTTCCAGCAATTAGTTTGCAAGCCTAAATAACCCAAAACGACCCTAAATAGTTAAATAAAGTCAAGTTTAACAATTTGAAATCTCGAGAATTTGCAATTCCGAGTTTGAATTTTGTTAAAAATTGAAAAAAATTACCAGAAATCCATAAATTAATTAAAGTACTAATTCCACAATTATTTTTATTTTTACTTATATAATCACGCCGAATTGGTGAAATATGGGCAAAGTTCGGACGTCAAATTATTATTGCCCGTTAAACGAAAAAGCTATTATGATTACATTCAATTTTTGAGACAAAGTTTAAAAAGTAATTTATTTTAACATTCCAAAATTTACACTCACATGCGACACTGGACCATTTTAAAGGAAACGTTGGAGGAATTGTAAGCCTTTCCAAAGAAATTTATAATTTTTCGTAGGATTTTTCCACGATTGTTATGGGACAAAATATGTCAAATATTTCAAAACTACGTATCTAGATCGTTTCAAGTACGTTCCAAACGTTTTTTGGGAAAAAAACATTCAAAAGTTAGTTCAGATTTAAGAAAATTCTCTCCTTAGTCAGAAAATTATTCACTCCCATTAAATTTTCTAAAAAGAATGACTAAAATTAATTTTAAAAATATTTCTAATAGACAACATCAGAATTGTTGAAATACACGCAAGATTAGAGTTCCCTCGCTTTCTTTTGAATTACCTTTTTCAGCGTCAGTAAAGTATCTTTGTAGTAAATTTTGGACAACTTTGATTATAAAATGTAAACGGCGTCGAAGCCTTACATATAATTTTTATCTTTAAGTTTCCATTTTAGGCATTGCATTTTGAGCAATTTTTTCCTTCCCACATAATTTGTCAAAATGTATAATAAAGCTCAATAAAATTATTTTACCATTTACACTTTTATGGATTCTAAATCGGCAAAGAAATTCATGGTTTCAAAATACCCTTTTAAAAGAGATTTAAACCCTATTGTTAAGGTAATGCAATATGTACTATGTTATGGACAAAGATTGTGCCGAATTTTGAAGAAAACAAATTTGTGCTTTATGAAAAAATCCAAGTGTGCAAAATGCTAGCCCAACTGGATTTTCTCCCCTGAATTGCATCTTTTCACAAATTTTCACCTCCCTTCCCCTACTGTGCTGGATGTAGGAAGACCCGATGTGGATTTCTTAAACATGAGCTCTTCTTATGTTCTTATTATGTATGATCGTATGAATTATTCATTTCAATACTTTGAAAATGATAAAAATTGTTATTATTTTTCTTGATAATATCCGGGAAAGAAGAGCTACGCTGAAATTACACTATTTCGCTGGAATTGAATTTTGATAATCCTTTTTCAAATTTTCGAATAAATCTAAAAGCTGAAACAAAAAATGGGAATAATCGGATCAGTTCATAAGGGATTCCAACAATGTGTTATTGAGCACTAACCCCACGTGAAAACGCGTCTTACTTGTATTTCCAAATTTGAGTATCACCCGATGTAAGAAATTTTATAATCGGCGTGAAAGTTCGAGCCTAATCAATTTATTACGGATTCCTTTTTAGATTTATTGTTTATTTTCGTCAAAATTGCTCCTACTAAATTGAAGCTATGAGTAAAAAAAACTTTCGAATTTTCTCAATTCTTAAAGTTCGGTGGGAATATTAAAATTTTTCATGAAAGAAAACTAAATAATCCTATGCCCTCAAATTAAGTTCGACCAGGTGCCTGGATCTTATTCAACTCTCCCTCAGCCTAACTTTCCTCTAGTCCGCGTAAAAAATGAAACTCATTTGTTCATATAATTTTGTTATAATACTTTTTCCGATAGTATTTTTCCTTATGTATTTAAAAATCAAGGCGTTGTAAAAGATAACTTTTTACTGCAAGACTTTGACGCTACTTGCTTTTTTATAAACCCCGTACACAGTGATCGCATTCCATACAGGCATGGGGGTCAAAACTCACTGATGGCGAAAAAGTCATTACTCCACAACCTTCTTCTAAGGGTCCCTACACCTTTGGAGAAAATTCCCTCAATGGCGTCAAACTTGTACAGTAAAAACCTCTGGAGTTGAAATAATTTAAAGCCAGAAAAATCCGAGGAAATAAAAATCCAATTCGTTTTGCTAATAATTATCATTTTGTTGGGTCAAAAATTTGCTTCATGCTGCACCCCCACGCTTGTTTTTACGATCAGCCCATTTCAAAATATTTATTAATTTAATTATCGGAACTATTCATTCACTAGACACTCATCAATTATTCAGCAACTATTCAAAATTTGTTTTGCATGGGAAAAGCTCAGTTGTGGAAAAATCCCGAGTATTTTTTCAACAATATGTTTATGCCAAAGGAACAAATGGAGTCACTGTTGTAAGGAAAATATGGGTCTTTTATTATTTCTTTTTACTATGGATTTCCCCTCCCTTTCTCAAATTATTTCTGGCTAACTTATAAAAATCCGCTTAATATTTCCAATTTCTAATCATATATTAAAATTCGGGTAGAAAAAACAAAATATGAACAAATTAAATTAATTTAAAATAATAATATTTTGAAAAAAAGTGTTGGATATCAATTCAATGGCTTACGAAAACCTTTGAAACCCTTACAAAACTTGTGAAAGTAAAACTAAATTAATAATAAATTATTATTATCTTACAAAAAATTCAACAATTTCTTGCGGATGCTCAAGATTGACGCCAATCATACAAATAAATTGACGTGCCCTAAACTCTAAGATCATCAGTTAAATGTGCCCATTTTGGGCACATTTATTTGTGGCCCAAGACACCTGACTTGGAGCAATTAATTATTATTTATTAGTTTTTAATGAAATTACTACTTATGGTAAGGCTATTTTATTGCTTAAAAACTTTTAAAAATCCCAAAGTTTATTTTATAAAAAATATGGTCTTTTCTAACTGTTACATCATTGAATACTAATTGATGAACTAATTAGCTGGAAACACTTCCTCAACTTCATAATTTTCAGACAAATCTCCGTTGTTGTCATTGTCCACATTAAAGTTTAGCAATGTACTATTCAATTTGGATTTAAAAAGTTAAACGGCGTCAAAGCTTTTACAATACTTTTGTTTAGAAAAAATGTTTAAAAATGTTATTTTGAATTAGTGGCAGCATATATTTTAAAATAGAACTAACAAAATAGTAAAAAAAAATAAGAGTTTCATTTCTGGTTCTGTTGATTAATATTTCCAGTTAGAAGTTGGAAATTCTCAGGCAAGAGTTTGATGTTGGCAAGAAGTGCCAAATAATTGAAAAATATTTTCCAAGAAAACCCCGTTTTGTTTTTTTAGAAAAAAACCTTTTCCAGCTATTTTATTTTTAGCTATTGTATTTAGCTGGAAAACCGCTTTTCTCCAAGTATTTAATTTGCGTTTAAAAACGTAAATAATTAATGGACAAGAAAATAAAATTTTTGAACTCATCTGCAAGTTTTTGGAAGGAACTTGGGCACTTTTTTTTTTACTTTTGGTGATCAGGTCGAAATTATAATAAAATTGATGGTATCACAATTAAGCGCTATTTTACTAAAACGTGACACACGTTTAAGGCGATGTACCACAAATATGTGCTCACACTGCCATATTTTAGTAACCAAAATATTGGCCAATTCAAATTTCCGGAAAAGATGAGATGGGATTCCTGGGTGGAACGGTTTTGTATAGTTATTAAATATAAAGGAAGTCAAAATTCGCTCTAAATATGCCTTCTGTGAATTTCAATTTGTGTGAAAAATGTCAAAATTATTTTTTTAAATAGCCGTTTAGGCATTTTAAATACAAGCTTCCATTCTTAGTCTCTTATGTTATTGTAAGGGATTGGTAGGGCTAAGGTCCAATATTAGTCGGAGCTCTCATTTATTGAGTTTAGTTGAGAAATTAGCAAATAATGAATAAATTAATTTATGAATGTCCAACGCACTAAACAATAATGCCTACAATGCTAAAATAAGTCAATTGCATCCTCAAACAACGGCTCTAAAATTTTGGATACAATAAAATTTGCAATGTTTTTGCCCACCTTAGTAAAAGAGCATTGCAGTTTAAGCATCTGAAAATATGGGATTGAAGATTTAAATTTTTTTTCACGATCAGCGTCTAACTTAAACAAAGTCAACTTGACATGACACCTCAAGTAGAGGTGTGACCGGGGACCGGGTTTTTGGTCCGTGTCAGGCCCGAACCCGGCCCGGCAGGGTTTTTGGAGGGTTTGGTCGTTAATAAAATACGCACATCGGCTTTAGCAGTATGTAACACAAAGTAAATACCAAGTTAAGGGTTTGGCAGCTTCTTCACCGAGATGACAAGCCCATAACTCTGCCATTTCATCACAGAATTGGGTGAAAATGTTTTTGGTAGGGGTTTGGATGATTCTTAGAAGATCCGTTTCGTTAAATTTGCACTTTTCGGAAAAAAACAAAAACCCGAATTTTCAGTTTTTTGATTAAATTGAAGGAAGAGCCCTCGCTCAATTTGCTTAAAACCGTTAAGTTTACAATTTCAAGCCATTCTGATGCTCCGTCCCTTAGATGTAACAGTGGCCACTTCCAAAATCGTTCATCCCCTAGTATTCGTTTGTTTGCGAGTGGGAATTGGTTCACAATTTTTTCCGGACCTTACTAAAAATAAGTAGGCTCAACAAGAAAAAAAATATTTTTGTCAATTTCCTTGCCATTGGGTAAAGTGGTTGTTGATTGGAAATGTACAAGCTCAAATAAATGGACGCTCTCAAAACATTCTTTAAAAGAGATTTAAACACTATTGTAAAGGCGATCAAATGCGACAACCTATTGTTGTGATATGGACCGAGTTATTTATAAATGGATTAGAATTTTAATAAATTTCTAGAATGCTTAAATTTAACGCCAATGATTAAATAAGTGAGCAATTGTGAGAGCCTCGAGGTTAGATTATGAAGAAATATCTTTCTCGTAGTGGGGGATCCCGGGATGAAGATTAACGAAAGCACAGGAGTAATTATTCTTCTGTGCAGAATGAATATCTGTTACAATTAACAGGCTTGTTGCTAGCAGTAGCGGTGTTTCTGGAAAAATTTAAGGGGTTGCAGAATGTTCGCCTAATGTTAAGGAAATTTTGAAGGTGCAAGCACTAACCAAGGGAAAAATTATATGCGTCTCTTCCCAAAAATTTTAAAAACCTTGGATTTATTCACTCTTTTATTTTATGTTAGCTGAAAATGGGAGGAAAATGTCAAATGAATTTTAACACAAATTTTTGAAGGATAAAAGTGGACAAATCGTGGAATTTTGTGGATTTAATACGTTTTCCTGTAATAATTCTACCTCTGTCAAATTTTTCAATGCTTAACAGTAATAATTAACATTTTAGAAATAGATTTTGAAATAATTCGAACGAAACTTGGTCCAAAAAATTAAATAAGTCAAGTGAATTTCTTATGACTAGATTTGAGGAAAAATAGGCGTGAAAAAATTCTGCGAAACATTTTTTTTTTGGAGACAAAAATCCACTTAAATGCATTTCCAGTCCGCTACATCCAATATTTTCTGCCTTCTTTTCGAAACATCCGCTCAGGAC
This sequence comes from Spatulosminthurus flaviceps, assembly GCA_034693705.1. NCBI lineage: Eukaryota > Metazoa > Arthropoda > Collembola > Symphypleona > Sminthuridae > Spatulosminthurus > Spatulosminthurus flaviceps. The sequence goes on from JAQFXU010003841.1 coordinate 12,315, forward strand.
AACTGTACATACATAGCTCGTGAGTTTTAGGATTTATTATACGGCCGGCGCCAAACTTTAACAAAAATGATATTTGAATTTTGATTGTTGGAAAATATTCCTTGTTGAATTAAAAATATAATAATAAAATTATTTCTAAAATTCAGGAGTACGTTTTTATACTTGCAGGATTTAGTGGCTTAAAAATTGTGTTGATGTTAGACATTAATAATGGAATATCCTTGGAATTCTATTTATAAAGCACTTCCCATGTAGTGGCCGCCACACGGCTTGACGTTCCTGTTCCTTTCATACATAGCCCCAAAAAATTGTTCTTTTTACAAAAATGTGGACGTATGGTTGTCATTTTCTCGTAACTTTTACAATGACATTTTTAAAGAAAGACAAAACTCGTCACACCCAGGACCAAAGTAATGTCACCATCTTTTCATTTAATACTTTCGCCGCATCATTGCCATCAGGATGTACTACTAGCCTAGTCCCCAAATAAACTATAAAATAAATCATCAAGTGGCGTCAAAATATGACAACCTAAAAACAGATTGGGAATAATAAGCTAAGAAAACAAACGGAATGAATAACAATAATGGACTTGGACCAATGAAAAAGGGCAAGGCCTGTTTTTTCTTTGGATCCTTTTTTGATGAGCAAATTTGCTAGTGGATTTTGATGTTTTACGAGCCACACTACATAGCTTACCGCTTTACCCATTAAAAAAATGTGATACATTTATTCATTTACTGTATGTTCGGCGTCTAACTATAGCACATATCCCAAATTACAACAAAGCAAAACTACAACGGAAAGTTTAGATGAACCCACGCACAACTAATTTTAAAGTAATCATCATAGCGTTAAATTCCGTTTTGATTTCTTATCACACTGCGCACTGCTCAATGATATAAATGAAACTGTAACACAGTTTTTATCAAGTTAACTTGCTCATTACAAAAATATTGAAAGGAATTTTTTTCCCATAACAAAATAGTTTCATTGTTTAATAAAATTACCAATAAATAACCCTTTGACCAACAAGACATTCCTGACAGGTGTGGATTTAGGATTTTCTATTAATTTACCATGGTAATCTTATCACTTGAAATATTGCTTTGCTCTTCAATTACAGGAGTCTCAAATTAATGTAATTTAAAGTTGAATACTACACTCAACTATAATTTAGACGGCAAATCAGAAAATTTTGAGAGTTGATATTTCCCCTGTCGTCCCGCTCGCCGTTATATGAACATTACGAGCCACGATGAATGTCTCCCCGTCTTTAGCCTGAGAAAGTAAAGAGGAAAATTATTTTTGAATGGCAAAAAGAATGCAAAGTAAAAAGGGTTAAATAAATCTTAATTATCCCACCAACTTGAGCATATTTCCTTGAATCCAAAGTTTTCCAAGTCTTAATCGGATCCAACGAGTTGTCCAGCTCCGGCTCATTCAGCTCAAGCGGAGCGATGCTTGCAGAGAAACAATTATTATTTCCATCTTTTTCACATTTAAAAGCAATAAGAATTTTCAAGTCCCTCCTCTCCAACTCGTATGAAAACATTCCTTGAACCATCCTAGAAATAAAAATACCGTTTAGCCGGTCAATTTACGCCAAGCAAAGTGTGTAAATATTTTTTATTCAATCACAAAATCCAAACTTACAATGGATGAGATAGGGAAAACATTTCCCGTCAGAAGGAAGGCACTTCATTTGGGGGAGAAATGTTACGCTCCGCCTCGTGCATGAGTAATTGGCCATTCTTGAGCGGTACGCCCCAACCATTTACTGGAAAAATCGACTCGGATTTTTAATATACAAAGTAAATGAGAAATCGTTTCATTTTTATTTGAAAAAAATTGGACACTAACCAATTTCCACAACACAAGCAACTCCAAGAGGAGGAAAACTCCTGTATTTATTTTTGTAACTCCGACTCGAATAATTCACCGCCCTCACAACTCCCACACTCTTTCCATTTCTAAACCCTTCCAGCCTGTCAACAGTAATAATTGGCTCAAGATAATAGACTCTGTCTTTCCAAATCTCCACTTGAACAATTGAATGGGGTCCGGCTGTCATTTCAATGCGTGCTAAATATTCAGCTTTGGCAATTACACAGTTTGCTCGGCCCACATTTTTCGTCTGAAAACAAAAAGTAGAAAAACCATATTTACACACTAAATGTCCATGCTAAATGCACATACAAGTTAAATTTATACAGTATGTATTCATTTTTTAAAATTATTTTAATACTTTAACCATTTATTTTATTTTTACTTGAATACTTGACACTCTCTTGGAACAACGTTGAGCGGAAAAATGTGCATTTTCTTCAAGAGCCGAAGGGAGCTCCGAGTCCACGGGAATATCATCCGGAGTAAACCCTGCTCTGAAAACAATAGTACCATCGCAGCCTGTAAGGCAGAATAGTACCAAGCTGAGGGTAGCGCTGATTTCAAACGAGAACAGGATTTGACGACAGAATCTGAAATTTGATTTTTCAATGCGATGGATATTACATAAAATTGAGAGACATTCGGATGGAGAAAGTGTTATTGGAGGCAGAGCTGCGTTTGGGTCAAGTAATTTTCAAACTTGACCACGAACTTGACTTGACCATGAATTCATTACTGATTGAGCAGGCTGCTCTTAATCAAGAAAGTAACTTAACCTCAAGTAAATATTTCCTTCAACCTGAACTTGACATTTTGGTACAAGTACTTTTCTTTCAAGTTCAAGTTCGGG
>JAQFXU010003842.1:0-15047 GCA_034693705.1 Spatulosminthurus flaviceps
AGTAGGGAGGTGTTCTAACATATTTTGAAGAAAAATCGGAAATCGAGGCGTTACAGCAGAAAGATTTGCCTTGTAAGTCTTGTAGGAATAATAAGCCTCTTTAAGGATGTTTCCTCCAAATAATAGTAATAGGGCAAATAATGCTTTAATTAACTAAGTAAGTAAAAGAAAACCTCCTACTTTTATGTATAAAGTCCAAAGGCAATGTACGTGCTTACACCACTAAAGAATATAAAGCTTAAACTTCCAGTCAAATGAATGGACTAACGTAGTAATCAAGTTCCGAATAGAATGGATAACAGTCCTTAATTATGCCCTGCACTGGCTTTAGTTAGATCAGTTCCGGGTAGAAGCTTATTAGAACAAAGGTCATTGAGGTCTTGAGGTGAAGATATATGGAGAAAAAATTTAATGTAGGTTGAAAATGATGGGTCGTTCTCAATGAGTGGAATATCTGTTGAACTATATTGAAAGTTATGATGGTGACAAAGATATCATCGCAATTTTTGTAGTTTAGTTTGTTTTAGAACTTAATTTACTTTAGAGTTTACAAACGCAAGTCGTGTATCACTTCCAATCCTGTAAAATGACACGTTAATGGCAGCTCTCTAGAGCAAACCTTGCTGAAAGGCTTCGTAGGTACAGTTTGAGAGGGTAAAATTCACATGGGATATGTGGCTTGAAAATGGTACCAATAAATTTAGTGAGCTGAATAGGGAAAGGAAATTTTTCCGTTGGGTTTTTCCCCTGACCGCTCAAACCAGGTTGTGCGAGGATTCCTCATAGATAGGGTTAACCATTGAAACTTTGTAGTACGAATTAAATAAAGGCTTTAGGTGGTTGACAGCTCTGTAAGACCTTGGGGTATGAATCGGAGTGTAAACCAAAGTTTATTTTTTTGCAATAAAAAGGTAGATGTAAGATATTTTCCCCAAACAAAAAGTTACAAAAATTATAAAAAATGTTGAAACGGTTGTACGTTGTATAATAGCATGATGTATACATATATGTATACCCCCGGAAACCTTTTTCGAGTACAACAACCTTAGGACACTGCCTCCACCGCAAACAAAATTGGAACGTTCTCGATGCAATCATTATTTACCTGTGAATTTGCCCACCTAAGATGTAAAAAGAGAGTTCGTTGGTGTTCTTTCCCCTCGTGAAAAAGTCAAGGTAGAGCATAAGATGAAAGTCTGGAAATATGAGAAAATACATAAGAACTCGTATAGAAAATACCTTGTGCAACTTTACTTGCTTGTAACCTTAAATCCTCTTTGAGAAAAAAAGACAAACTAAAAGGTCCTTTCCCACTTTGTCCTTTCCTGTCATTCCCAGCTCATGTGTGTTACTTTTTCACTTTGTTAAAGCTCTCATATTTATTTTTTCATCCTTACATCCATCCGTGTACACACTAATATTTCCTCTTTAGAAAATAAAATATCCACGAATATGTGAAAATTTCACGGAGATTCCCGTTTCATGAGCGGGTTAATCATTAATTGGGTGGACATAAAATTTTGAAAAATTTGTACATCAAATAGACCGAAACAATAACCAGTGCTGTGTAAAATTTCATAAATTTTACACAGTTACAAACTTCCCACGCCCTTTAATATTTGCCCCACTTTTAATGCATGGACGCCCTTTATTGCATTAGCCGTAATGTTGAACAGGAATTTCCCCCCCAGGATTTTTACGTTGCCACACAAAGCACGACATCCAGGTAAAGTTAAAAATAGATTGAAATTTTGAAGGTGTCTCTGCGGCAACGGAAATTCTTTGTCTTGTGGTTATTTTAATGATACTCATTTTTAGCATTTCTTTACCTCTATATACTTTACCGGTATGTCTCCCACTAACTCTATGTGTATTTACTATACCCTGCAGAGATTTTCAAAACAGCAACTTGAACATGTACAAAATAGTTTTTCATTTTATAAGAAATATTGTGGATTCTATTCCAGGAAAAGCAATTCTTTTAAATTGAACCAAATAACACAGACCATGAATTTACTGCGTACTAGCTATTGCTTTGAAATTCTCACAGAATACGCAATGACAATTCGAGTTATGTACATATAATGTTAAGAGTTGGAGGAAAGTATAAATTGATAGAGAGTGGGAGAGAAAAGAGCCTTTATTCTCGCATCAATTTAATATCCTTAGGAGAAGGCACAGTTGTGGAATAAATCCTTGAAAGAAAAACTCGGATTTTGTTTTACAGACTTGTGTAAAACATATGGGTTTGACGTCAGTAGCTGTCTATGGCTACGTAGTATTTTTTATCGAAACCAAATTAAAAAACAGCAGATCAAAAAGGATGGGAAAAATTATATGCATGACCGATTTTCGACGAACAATAAAAAAAATTTCATTACTTTACATGGTTTTGTAACTTTGAAAGACTTTCCCACGGATTCCTGGAAGATGTTACATAAAGTAAAGTTTTGTGGGTAGAACCGCAGAGCTTTCTTTCTCAACCACGTGTTTCCCATGGATTTCCTCACCCTACGTAATAATTAACTCTTTGTTAAATAAAGCGGAAATTGTGACTAATATGTGAAGGATTTAGCTTTAAAAATGCTGGTTTTCAAAAAATTAGCTCCTTTGGTGACAACATTTTAATGGAAAATTCAAAAAATTACTAGGTTCTTCAATTTTATGAATTTAATTTGCTTATTTTTGACACAGGTCTCGTTTTTTATGATGCCACTTGAAATTGCTTGGGCAATAACAGTAAGATGGATGGGCGGGGATTTCCTTTGTCGTGTCATGGCTTTCTTCCGCATCCTCGGATTGTACTTGTCAAGCTTTGTTCTTGTGTGTCTTGCGGTAGACAGGTGCGTTTTTTCCTTGGGGGAATGTAGTGTTTTTTCGGTAGTGTTTATTTTTATATTGTATAAGGATTTAGATATATTGGAGAAGAGGATTGTTAAGATGGGGTTGCATATTGTAAATTCGACGTGCATTACAGCATTTGACATTTGCTTTTTCCAGGTATTTGGTCGTGGCTCATCCCATGCAGTCGTTCGGGTCGGGAAGGAGAGGAAAAATAATGATAACATGTGCTTGGACTTTTTCAATAGTTTGCAGCTTACCCCAAGTAAGTCTTACACCAAAAGTGTACAACTTTCTCTCTCTCTCTCTTTCTCTCTGAAAATTATTTCCTTGAACAAAGAAAATAATCCTTTTGGTACGAAGCCCGAGGCATTTACTCTGCTGTAATTTCAAAGGTATACATTAATTTTTCCATACGTTAAACCAATACTAATCACTCGTCTAATAATGTATTCGTAACAGCGCACTATTTGCCATTGAAAAAGATATTTATTGATCATTGGTGAATTGGTGAACAACCTTTAAGAAAATTATCTTTCGTTAAATATATGCTTATGCAAATTATAGTGCTCATTAAAGATCTAATTATTTTTGTATTAATACAATATTATAAGAACAATACTTAAAAACTCTGAACCCAAAAAATAGACCTTCAGTCTTTCGTAACTAAATTTCAAGCTAATGATGTTCAGGACACTTCCTATAATTATTATAGTATTATTATTACACTTATTACGGTATAATGTACCATGGGGATATTATTGACAATATCGTATGGAACTAATTACTTACAATGATTTAAAAGCTACCAGGAGGGCTATAATAGGTCACAATCTGCAGATTACATGCCCATGTATACCAAAATTGGCTCATTATATCTTTTCCTTTGGGTAATTGTTATACGTGGAAGGATAAAATGATGAAGCTCTTGTTTATTAGAAAGTGTAATGATAATTATTTTCCTACAGGTTTACATCTTTCATGTAGAAAGTCATCCTGATTTCCCTTGGTATCAACAATGCGTTACATTTGGATCATTGCCTGAAACCTACGACCTCACCTACCGAATCTTCTGCATGCTAATGATGTATGCACTACCCTTTGGCATTATACTACTCTTGTACTGCGGCATAGTCATTGAACTCTACCGTCGCACAAGGGAGGGCTCGGCTTCTAATTTACCAGGTAATAAAAAATTAGCGGTGCTTTCTCTTCTGACTTTATTTTTTATCTTGGTTACATTTTCATTCTTCGATTTATGTAAGGCTCCGCCTTTATAAAGTAAACACATAAAAATGGGTAAAAAGAAGAATAGAATTTCCCCCTATGAATGCAAAGGCTTTATTTTTTATGCAACTGCATAAATGAGGATAAACGTTATAGCCAAAAGCACTGTGCGGCCTCATCCATGTCAAATGAATTAAACCTTTTCCCCTTTACTTTATCTTTGTTGCAGACGGACTGCGAAGATCGGGATTGGGGAATCTTGGGAAAGCACGAGAGAAGACGCTGAAAATGACAGTTGCAATTGTGGCGGTGTTCTTTATTTGTTGGACACCATACTACGTGATGTGTCTCTGGTAAAAAAAAAATATAAACAGTAAATCCTTATGTGCATAAAGCCCTTGAAAGGTCCCCTGGGAATCTTTTTATACAAATATACCTATGTAGTTGTTTTGTAAAAAATGGTCACATAAACTCCGTGAGATTGGAAGGGATGGATAATATTTTGGTATTTATTGTTTTTAAGGTACATGATTGATGCAAATTCAGCGAAGATCGTGGATCAGAGGATTCAGAGAGCTCTATTTTTGTTTGCTTGTACAAATTCCACCGTCAATCCCATAGTCTATGGAATTTTTCATCTCAAGTCCACATTCACCACGGTTAGTGGTTTTCTTTTATCTTAACACTTACTTACACGTAGGCTAAACTCAATGAAGAAAAACAATTTTCCCAAGAGATTGCTTCGTAAAGAAATTTCACAACAAATAATAAAGGTATTTTAGGCAATTTTCTGTAGGAAAATACCGGGTATAATACGACGGTAACTTCTACAGGGCATTTCAGGGGTACCTGTTTGGAAGGTACGAGTTTGGAACTCAAAGGAAATACCCGAATGGGTCGAGTACAACTTAAATTCTAAATTCTAGAGGCTTTCCGGAATTTGCATTCCTCTTCAATGTTACTTGCTTTCCATCACGAGTTATTTTCATGGCTGGCATGATTTTCTTTGTAGCAATCAACTCCAACACAGTGCTTTTCCTGATGCAGTTTAAATGCATTTTTGGTTCACCTACTACACAATTATAACAAATTTTTGTGATTAAAGCTAAAATATCTAAGCAAAAACCTAATTTCCAGCATTTTTTTTACCAATTTTTGAGTCCCCGGGTATTAACGGGTAGATGTAATTTCCTAGATGAATTTTGGGAATGAGTAAATTTCGGGAACAGGGAATCTGCTAAAAATTTGGTTACATGAAATGGATCCTGCCATTTGTACGGATGTACCTAAGGGTAAGATCGTGAATAGCGTTTTTGTACCCATGCGATTCACTGACAACCTCCGACGTCTTAGTCCAAGAGTGGAAATGTCCTGGATTTTGACAATACTATTATCTTTTCATAGAGCAAATAATTCCATTCAAATGCAATAAAAGAGGACGAAGTTAAGTACAGCAAAGACGTATAGGAATGGCAACAATAAGCTGTTAAGAATAGAATGTTTCCTTTCTTCGAAACTCATTCAACATAAGAATTTTTTTATTGATAGAAAACTCGTTCACTCAACTATAATAACAATTCCGTGCAGACATCCACTTCCACCCAGATGCACCAGAAAAATTCTATGAGAAAAGTCCATGGAAGCGAAGGTGTTCCTCCACCTCGTACTGCTGTCATAACAACCACCAACTCAAGAGGAGACAGTAATCTTCTGAATCTGTCAACAAATCCTCACAATACGAGTGTCTGCTAAAATATTGCTATTTTTTAGCTTAATACTTGTTTAATGGAAAAAATGTGTATTGTAATGTCAGCTGTGCTAAAAAAAATTACCCTCACGATTTTCGAAACTATTGTCAAGTCATGTAGTTTAAGTGTTATCACTTCTTTGCTACTTATAATTACACAGTTTGGCGTTTGTTAACTTTTAGTTAGATACAGGTACACACATCACGGTGTTGCTCTCTCTGTCTTGGAACATAATCAAGACCAAAAATAGTTGTTATTAATTAAAATTACCTAACTACACTTTCAGTGAGATTCAAAAGTTTTAAAAGCAGTTATGCTTCAGTATTTCTTCATATTAATTTTCTATACCTAATAAAGTATGCATGCTTTATATCTGTAAATATTATGAACCACCTGATTTATGAAGTGCTGTAATATTGAATACAGAGCAAAAATGTGTGCTGTATATGTAAATAGAACTTAAAACACATTGTCAGTTATTAAACTTGAGAAGTTACTAATCTTGCAAGTTGCCACCCCACCTGTTTTTTCAAGGAGAAAGCACCTTGAATCATCTCTCTCTAAAAGTTATCTCTCATTTAAGCACGTTGAAACTTTAACATTGAAACCCAATTTTTCCCGATGTAATGCTATCTTTTTACATGAAAATATGGTTCCACTTTGACTTTATTTTTGTCCATTCTAGATTTCATTCAAAGTAGTTATTTCTCGTTAAAATAAAAAGAGACAGTCACACACCCCGTTCTAATGAGGAGCGAGAATTTAAATTTTCATACAGAAAGGGCGGAGAGTCGCTGGACGAGTCTTGGGGCGTGACGAGACAAGTCTTGCTCCTATAACGAGAATGTTCTCGCTGTCTCACTGCACTGGTCCGAGCTAGATCGGCGGGATAAAGAACAATGAACATTTTTGTCTCGTTCCCAACTAGACCAATCGTCTATACGAGAAATAACTACATTGATTTCATTAGTCGAATTTATTCGGAAAAAAGGCCGGTTTCGTTTTAAAATTTCTCTACAACCGAAGTCTGTCCTAAATTATGTTTGCTTATACATACCATTGATTTCAAAGAATTGTGTTCATATGTACTAGTTACATGCAATCGAAAATGATTTTTAGTAACTTAGCCGTTTAAATTCAAGATGCCGACTGAATAAAACAAAATTGGCAACCTTCTTTACGTTTTATTAATTTAACTAACAGTGTAACAAAAATACATGAACAACATTATAGCAAAACATGTGCGTAAAACCCGGATTTCCACCGAAGCGACAGGAATTTTGGATGTTAAAATGCAAATTATATTCAATGCATTTGAGATTTTGTTTAAAGTACTGAAGACTTGGACGATGGGTGCTAGTGAAAATGTTATTAAATACAACAAACATGTATTACACATAACTTCTAAGCAGCCAGCCTTACTTATCATTAATATGGGTGAAAACATACTGAAACTTATTTCCACGTAAGTAATGCCGAAATAGTGTTACTCCATATGACATCAAAGATGGTAAGAACTGTAGTCCTTTTAATGGGGTAGAGCCCTGCCATGCGCACAGATACGTATGGACAAGAACGAGCTAGTGAACGCGCCATTTTGTATTTATGCAGCTTCTCGAGCATACCATCCATCTTCTTTTGAAACATCCCGCCTAACCTCATAACCTTTTCAGACTCCAGCCCCATCTCACCTTCCTCAGAGTGAGTCAAAACAGTTCTTCTGGGAATCTTAACCATTTCCACCATCCTTGGAGTTCGAACCATCTCAATTTCTTGTTGATTTTCGGTCGCTCTTGCAACATCCATCATCATCTCAAGAGCATCTTCCATTTTTAAGCAGGAGAACAGCATTCTAGTCCCTTCTTGATCCGACATATCCTTCACAGTGGCATTGTTTGGGTAGAAAGTAAATGCAAAGAGGAGCATCATTCCCACCATAAGAGGGAAGTTTGCATACAAATTGAATTCCAGCTCATTGGCAAAACGCATTGTTCCATAGTTCCCCAAGATGATGTTCCCTGCCGCAAAGATTGTTATGTACGGTACGAAAGTGTTGGAAAATGCAGCATTGTACCTTTTACCCAGAATTTGTATCATCCTGTAAGACTTTAGGCTTTCTTCCGTGGACTCCTTTCTTTGCTGCCTGGATCCAGAATAAAGCATCATTAAAATACCGTTTTTATCATAAATGTGCATAGATACACAATAATTTTATCCATAGATGTGCATATTTTACAAATAAAGTATCATCCTTGTCTTCCGTACCTGTACATGAGAATCTGATTGCACGTTTGGATATGAAAAACGCCCACGAAATATTGGAAATATCCAGATAGAAAATTACTCATGACCCTGTAGTATGCATATGGGATCCACAGACCCCAAGCCATGGGACTCCGATATTCTTTGGGTACGTTGGAGAAGAGATATTGTGGCTTCACCCCCTCCGACGCAACCATCAGGGCCTGGAAAAAGCATTGCCCGCAACTGATGTACATATGAGCTTTAACAACTTTGTGGTCACTCGTTTTCGGCAAGTTCCTTTCCTTGAAATGCTCTCGGGTCCCAAGAACTTGATTGATATAATTGGCAATATCCTCCCCATTGTGATACACAGTCAAGTGGCACCCAGCTATGAATACCCAACTGATGAAAATAAAGAGTACCAGACTCCATTCACCCCGACTAACGGAGTCATCCAAACTACCGCGTATCAATTCCAGTGTTACTTGGATGGCTTCCATGACCATGCCTACAACCATGAGGAGGATCCATAACTTGTACTTCAGGCTCGTTCGGTCTAAACTAAATCGATGTTTTACTTTATCGTAATGGTAAGGAATCGCGTTGATATTCACCGCCGCTCTGAAGTATTTCTCCATGTAATGGTATGAAAGGGCGACCTCCTCATCGGAGCTGTCGTGTCTCTTGGTTGACATTTTAAACCTAAATCCAAACTGCTGGTAATAACTTTGGTGCTAAATTCGGTTCCGTCTATATACGACACTTTATTATCGAATTATCTGAGTGGACAAATAATCGTCAGGTCCAGTTCAAACCAATTCAAACTTCAGAGAGTCGGACAACATGAGGAAGACTTTTATCCACGCCGGTGAACTCTAATAATAGATAAAAATTAGAAGTGGGTCTTAGTCTTAAAAGGCTGGAAATCAGGAGTAATAAATAGAAGAAATAAATACATTTTCATTGCATAGCTCTAGGGCTGTAATTTGTTCATGTAGTTATTGTTCTTGTTCGGGTCAGACATGAACTGAACAATATAGTTGAATATTGTTTTGTTCAGCGAATTTTGTTCTTAGTTATTGTTCACCTAATTTTGTTCTAGTTCTTTTAATATTGTTATTGTTATAGTTCACGTAATGTATTTCTCCGCCCTTCCCTAATTTGTTTTGTTATTGTTCAGTTCTTAAGCTTCAGATATTGTTATTGTTATTGTTCAGTTCTTGCAGATTTAAATTGTTATAGTTTTGTTCAACGAACTGAACAAAACTAAACGTGAACTATATTACAGCCCTACATAGCTCATTGTAATGGAATGGTGAAATTTTAACGCCCTAAAGCTCATTTCCTTGTAATGCCATATTATAGGATCTTTGTGGCCAGCCAGAAATTTATTATGGATTTCGTAATTATTGCTGTACTTACCGTAGCCACTATAACAAAAGTGACAGACAATTTCGGCAATTCTGGTATTTCAATGCGTTGAAAACTTAGTTTCCACCAAGTTTTTCAACATCAAATTTTGTCTGAACAATGTGAAATAATACGAAATTTTCTAACTTTACTGTTGCTAAATGTTATTGCTCCTTTGGCAAATGATAATCCCTAAACCGAATAAGTAACTGTTCTAAAGTACTGATAACTCTTCTTAGGAAAAAAATGGATTTTTCCGCAAAGTCATCCAACAGTGACTGAATTTTTGAGGTCAACACATATTGGGCGAGCTGTTAAAGTGCCAGATTTTCTAGACTTAGCCAGGCAATGCCTGACCAGCGAGAGTTTAACAACACAGAATCCATTCTAGCAATAAATGTTCTAATCTAGGCGGACTTTAACAACGCGGTGCTGCTAGTTGCCTAGATTAGCCTTCTTTTAACAACACAGCGACAGTCAGTTCTCGCCTAATTTTTGTATGAGTTTAGCAGGCTGCTCGGGAGCAGCCTAGTTTTGCGCGTCGCTAGAACTAGGCAGGTTAAAAACTAGGCAGCAGCTGACTGACTTCACCCTAAGTAATTACTTTGCTAGTTTAGGAGCAGCGAAAATCTAGGCAGGCGTTGACTGTCTAACTAAAGTCTGAATTTAACAACGCGCCCATTAAGTCGCTGTTGGGCTGGTACAACTTGTTTTCTAGATTGGAAAATTGGAGCCGTAAATAATGCAATAATGTACGTGTTGAAACAAAATATTTTAGAGAAATTATACAATGTTTGTTGTGTACCTTAAGATGACTTCAGTCCCCTTTTGCTGCATAAGCCAGGGAAGCTTAAGATTTTGTCTTCAATGGAACTAGTAAAATCCTTGTAACCATTATACGAAAATATTTTATTTGGATATTATATTTTACTGGAATAAGTTTTACAGAAAGCTTGCATTACTTGTTGATTCTACCACTTGCCCATCTTTACCAAAACGTAATAGAGTTTTTTATTTATTTATTAGTTTAGGTAAACCTTCTGGATATGTTTGTTTTAGGGTGTTATTGCGTAGACTGAGGGTATAAATAGCAAGTGAGGTGATACCCCTCCTTCTTGAAGTTTCTGTGACAGCTAAGGACAGCAATTGTCGAAACAGTTACCTAACATTCTTAATTATTGCCTGGAAGTGATGTAAAATAAATGATAGAGTCCATTTAATGTTTCGCAAAACGGTCTGATGAAATTGTGCCGAAATTGAACTTTCATAAACAGATATAAAGTCGAGATAGCTAATGTCTCGTAAACACTGGAGCATTTATAGGTTATATTTCCTTGCCAGAATGTTTTACTTTTCTAACTTAAAATAGGGTTCGCACTTTGAAAATGTCACGTGAAATAAAAGTTAAACAATAATCAACACACTGAACAGTTGTCAAACCCTAGCCCAGATGGTCTTGAGATGGCAGCCTTGGTGTGCTCTCGCCGACTACTGTAATCTAGTTACGATACCTTCTATTTTTTTCAGCCTTATTTGCCCTGCACTGTTTTTCTGCGCAGGGGAACCAGATCTGCCGGAGCAGCATTCCACCCCTGCCCAGCCTCGCTCTCAGGAAGGCTTTAGACGGGTTGAAAAGCCCCTGAGAGAATTACAGTGGTGTGCGCGCAGATATGTCCGCGGGTGACGGCAGTTTTAGCGATGTGGGTATCGCTTCTGCGGGGAACGCGAACTTGCGTCCAAATACTGACAAGCAACGAGAGCTTGGTGCTACGAATCCCTCATTTGAGGACCGAAGAAGCTGATGGGATGGCATACACGCAAACGCAAGCCTTAAGGGTTTTGCTATCAGACATGAGTTGAGTTGGCTTGCATCAATTGAGTTGTCCTTATTGCCAGCCATATAGTAACGTAGTTCCGGGACGACTATAAAAATTCCCTTATGTGGGATTCCTCAGCACCTTGTACGTATAGGCAGGGTTCAGATTATTACACCCAATATCTACATATAATTAGCACATACAGACGTTTTACAAGTGTTTGTTGTCAAGACAAAAGGTCCCCTTATCCCAGCTATAACAATCCAATAGCTTGAACATAACGGGTGTTACTTAACCGTAGGTATAGCCACTTTCCTGTTGATATTGTATTTCCATATTTCCACAATCATAGTTTGTACAAAATGTTCTGTTAATTTCTCATTGTTAAATGCCTCACTCACTTTTATAGGAATAGCTGGGCAAGAATTTACTTCGGTGGCATTTTTAACTCCCCAAACCCTACTCCAGCCCACTATTAATCGGTTTCATTCATTCTAACGTACTGCTGTAGTCCAGTCGGTCTTATTCAAGTGTGTTAATATTTTTTCATTAAAAGTGATTGGATGGTAGCATTTAAGCAAATAGGTTAGGATTTTCCAAGCCCCTGCTTATTTTCGAGATGTTTTCTTGGTGTATTAATAATTACTCTAGAATTAGGTTCTCCCACAGTTTATATAGATATATGTATATATAGAAGCATCAATCATTTTTGGTTGTTAGTTGAAATTTTCAACTTAAAAATAGTATGCGCAACCGGTTCGGGTGCAAGCCGGGTTTTGGGGACGGGAACGGGTTAGGACCGGTTCGGGCACCTACATTTTAGAGACCCGGCCATATTGGGACCGGATCGGGTTCCATGAAATTTGGAACCCGAAACCCTGGAACAGAAACTTGTGGGAACGGGTACATGATTAATTAAATAACTGAATAATCCCATGGGAACGGGACCAAGGATAAATTGTCCTTGGGTGTTCCCATCGGGTACGGGTTTTTAAGTACTACTTCGAAACCCAATTGGAAACGGATTATGTTGATAAGCAATTATAAGCTTTTTGAAATCTGACACGCAGTAATATTAGCGTGTATTACATTGCAAAGAGCATGTAAGCACTTTTTTCTACCCTCTGAATTCGTGCCTGGGATGGCAACATTGCCATCAGACACTTACTGAAGAAACGTTACAACTCTCAGCCAAAAGATGTGTTCTCAATATATAATGCATGGATAGTCACAAACTTTTAATTCTGATGCTTTTTCACACGTAAATAATAAAACTAATTAATAGATATTAACCTTATTTAGATGCACTAAGATAAAGCGGTGGAAAAAAGTTGTTAATGAAATTCACACCTGGGCGAGAATGGGTCTTTTCGGGACTGAGACCTGGTGGGAACAATTTACTTGGTGGAAGCGATACCCAGGCGGGAACGGGTTTCTTCGGAACCGAGACCCGGTGGGAACGGCTTCCTCCGGTACCGAGACTCGTGGGGTACAGGTTTCATATGTTGCTAAAAATTCCACTATTTTTGGGTCCGGGTTTTTGTGATAAAACCCGTCATTTAAATCGAGTGTTAATTTAAGCTTTGTGATTTTTGGGTTCCAATTTGGGTTCGGGTCCCATGGTTTCCGATTTCTAACGGGTTCAACAACATTCGGGTGCGGGTTGCTTGAAATTTGGGTCCATTACACATACTAGTTGGAAATCCGTGTAAATACTAAATGACCTTTCTCATCGACTAGATTTTCTGTGATTTCCTAACTCAAATTATGTCCATGAATTTACTTTTGTACAAGGCTTACTCGCCAGAAGTACTCTATATTCAGTCAAGCCAGTTAAATAACCTGGAAATTGAATGAATTTGTAGGATACATAATTAATGAAACGAGACACTAATTGTGACTGCGTAAACAAATTAGCACAGTCAGTAGTTCTGTAAGAAAATGGGTATTTGCCGGGTGGACGTTTAATGGCGAATAGGGAAGAGAGCACTAACATAGGGTTCAATATTCATAGCAATGGTAATGATTATTTAAATAAGTTCGACCCATTTTATATTTTTGATAGCCAACGGTAACTTTCTTCGCCGTTTATTCTATAAATCAAAAGTCCTTGCCCAAATTAATTCCAATTTTTCCTTTCGAATAAGCACCCAAAACAATTAGGGCAATTTTTAAAAAATATCCAAAAAACAAAACAAACTAATTATTTCTACAACATTCTATACCTTTCATTTATTTTGCCGAGATTCATTCAGCCTTTTCATACCCAAATTATGTTTATGTAGCTATAACTTTGACAAGACCCTCATAAAGCAGCCCTCGACTCATTACACTACATATAGTCAAAGGAGAAGAAAATCAACTTGCAGTGAAAAATGTACAATATACCAAGACCAAGATCAATCTATATCGCACTGCATATGCGTCCGATTATTGTTTATTATTTTGAATGATGTATAGAGTGAAAAATTTGGCTGTCGGTGCTTTATATAGCATAGTAGGCTGTAGATTTGATGGCAGAATTACGGAAAACAGCGGTAATTTTCGTTAAATGAATCCCCCCGCATCTTCCGTCCATCAAAAGATAAAAATACGAGCAAGGACGACTTTGAAAGACAAAATTGTGATCTTTCAGAATTGCTATAGCTCATTGAGGTACACGTAGCCGTCTAAAAAATACAGCCATGGCAAGATCTAAGGGTCCCTCCATAAGAGCGCTGCAGGTGGGACGTTTAGATAGCAAATCCGATAAACTCCTTTGGGTCAAAACCTTAAGTTTCAAATTTCTACTCATGCGGATGATCCAATGCTGAGATAAAGCATTGACCACTTGCTATATGTCAAACCCCCCAATCCAGGGGTGTGCATTATGGAATTTTTTATTATTTTTCCTGGTCTATTTTGAGTGTTAGGTTGTACAAGCTCTTTACTGGAAAGTTACACATACACACGCTGTTGATTTTACCATTTGCACTTGCACATTCATATATACTCATGCCAAAACATAGAATAGGGGTAATATGCATCCAGTCCATAGCGTACATAAACTTCTATTGTCCTTAATATTGCACTCTTAATAATCCACACAAAAGAAATAATATTCCAAATCAAATATTGTAGAATCATATTTCGCGTGTGTATGTATCTATGCATATAATTTTTATTCCATAATTTTTATTTTAACATTTATGCTGGAAATTCATTAGAAAGCTCTAAATCACAGGTAGGTTGGTTTACTGGAGCCGCGTTTACTTTGTTATTCATGTGTGCGAAGAAACTCATCCTCATAATCATCCGGACTCTCTTTAATTAAAGTACTCTTTCTAATAATTAAAGGACTCTCTGTAATTAAATTGGATATTCTAGAATTTGGGCATATACATAAGGCTCGTGGTCCGTCCCTCGTCGAAGCAAAAGTCGTGTGTAAGTATGTGATTTGGAGGTCATCATGAATTCATAGAGGTAAGAGGTAGGTCTACAGAAGGCATGGGTTTGATAGAATGTCAAGCCTCGGCTTGGGCTTCATTTGAGGTGATGCCACGGGTTATACTATTTAATTCATGTTTACTTTTTGCTTTCTTCAATTGTGAATTTAGGATGTATTGTCATATTTCCCCAGTACTGGCGTCAACTAACAAGTGGACCCACCAAGTGCCAGACTCGGATTTTGATGTGGCAGGTACCATTCGAAAGCTCTTGACGAGTGTTTTCCAATGGTACCTACCGTATATCTGTGTGGGCCTTGGTTTTTGAGAAAAAA
>JAQFXU010003843.1:0-15044 GCA_034693705.1 Spatulosminthurus flaviceps
AGGAAGGAATTAAAAGGAACTGCACTTGTGAGTGGAGAAGCCAAATGGGAACTGATTAGGGGAGTTTACATTGGTCCGTAGTTATATGTAGAAATCAAGTCATCCAGTACGATGTACACAATAGCATTAAAAAAGGTTGGAGACCAAATGTGTAATGCAAAAAGGTACATACGAGAAAAAGTTCTCACTGAGTCAGAGCTCACATGTTGAAGGTTAACCCTTCAAATGCTCATGGATTTTTCTGAGCACAAGTTCTCTTAGTAAAAACACTCGTCAACATCGTTCATTGGAAGGGTCATAAAAAATCTTTATATGGCAAAAGGAGAGGAAATTCTCACGTTGCTATTGTACGCGTATGTGTGTGTGTGTAGTTACAGGACAAGCCGACAAGCGTATAGCATTGAATGTAAACGTGTTTTTAGCCTACAAATTTGTATGTGGAAAGGCATGGGAAGGAAGCTTGAGGGGTGCTAATTTTTAATATGTACCTGCTAAAAAGCATGTAGTGCGGATATTTGCATGGGTAGGAAATGAGTAATATTGTTTTGGCTTACATTTTAAAGTGTGGACGTGTATAGTTTTGTTAAAAGATGATTGACTTTTGGCCACTTTTGCATTTATGGGAACTTGAAGCCCAGTCATAAAAGAAGTTCAGAAATTACTTGGCTAATAATTAATGCAACGTGGCGAAGTGCAGAATAGCAGAAAGTAGAAAATAATTTATTACAAAGAAATCATCATTTTCCAATAATGCACTACAAAATAATATTAAATATTAAAATTTTTTGCACAATAAAAGTAACAAAAGAAAAATAAAATAAAAATTTCGTTCCAGATTTTGACAAAAAAATTATTATTTTGCTACTTCGCGCTCAGTGACAAAAGTTTTGTTTTTGTGCTGCAGTTTTCATCCCGGCAACGTTCCCATCCAGATTTTTGGCCTGCTTTGCAAATTTTTAGCATGCATCAAAATTGCCAAAATTTATTCCAAAATTTTCCAAGCTTTTTATAGCTTCTCACCTAATAAAAAACTTCTGATATGACCTTAATGTGTTGCAAGATGCAAAAATGTGATTTTGAAACACATTGCCCCAATGGCAGACGGTAGCCGCTCTTTGGTAATAATGGTATCTTATATAACGTGCAGATATAGCTTGGATTTATATAAAAGTTGTAACTGGTCAGTTTTTAATATAAACTACATTTCTTGCCATTCAACATGTACATATGAAGGTCAATAAGGAGAAATTGTGGAATAGTGTACTTTTTCATACTTGATGCTGTCGCTACAGAGGGAACAAGCTCATTAAGAAATACATACCTTCAGAGGAGAAAAAAATTCAAGTTGTTTTGATGGAAATCCAAATACAAGGATCCCACATGTGTAAATGCACTTCTAAGCCTATATACGTAAAATGTGTTATTAACTCGATCTCCTTGAGTAGCTTGAGAGCATTGGGATTCTCGCAGACAACAGAAATAGCATATTATTTCGCCTTAACTTGAC
This sequence comes from Spatulosminthurus flaviceps, assembly GCA_034693705.1. NCBI lineage: Eukaryota > Metazoa > Arthropoda > Collembola > Symphypleona > Sminthuridae > Spatulosminthurus > Spatulosminthurus flaviceps. Next base: position 1,508 of record JAQFXU010003843.1, read on the forward strand.
AATTCAAATATCTATAGATAACTGGATGTAGCGAGACAAGACAGTGGACTTTGACATATTTGTTACACACTCGTTTAACAATATAATGGTCTTCCTATGCTTGTACATGCAAACTGGATTAGGTGAGAAGTTGCTATGTTTAGGTAAAAATATTTTTTTAATTTGTTCCCTACGTGCTTCCTCACACATCTAAAAATACATGTTTGTCGTCCTTTAAAGGCTATTTTTTAGCCTTCGGTTAAGGAAGGCTAAAAAGTTTATCCGTGTAATATTGATTGATTGGTTGGGGTAGGGTGAAGGAAATATGCACTTAAAATAGCTATGAAAATATACAGTCATCTGGAACTATGCTTTTGGTAATGAAATCAAATGGGATTTTGTGTTAAAATATTGATATGCTTGAAATCCTGAGCTTTTCTCGGATATGATTTAAAATGACGGGCGATATCACCGGATTTACTCATGTGTCGACCCACAAACAACTATTTCATTATTTACATTGATCACGTTCACGTTCCAAATTCATTGAATACAATATTGAAACTCCCTCCAATCCAATTTAAACACTTTTTTTCCCAACGTTGTATTAGTTTCCAAAAGAATTAGCATGGGATAGAAGGCACTCACTTCAAAGTCCGCCTTGCTCGTGAACCTAAAATTATTGGAAAAGATTCGAATATTTAATATGTGTTAGCCCTTACTTTCACATTTTGAAGCTTATTAGCATGTATTAAATAACTTTGCCCTGAATTTAAATTATACACACTATTTGGCACATACCTTCCTACTAGAGCAATATCGGGAGATCGATATCCCTGATTAAAGCTGTAAACTAAAATGGCGTCCGATTCATCCACATCCACATTTCTCAGCTTGACTTTTAAATCCTTCTCAACTAGCCCCATTGTCTTTCTTTGCACCACAATTGCCAGTCTACTGAGCTCACTTCCGTCCCTGTCCTCCTCGTAGGGATACGTGAAGTCTCCAGCGTCCTTCTTAATATGATGAGCTGCCGAGGACCTTTTCCCTGACACACCTGTAGAATTCATGGAAATAGAAAAACCCTGGGCCTCCTCGCCACCTTGAGTTGAAAAAGCCAGAAAGGCCAGAGGAGTGTTGAAATCAAATGAAGTGTTGTTCTGACGTGGTCTGGATTTAAAAATCCCGGGATTTTTTATGATCCTCAATCAATATTGTTGTAGAAATCAGGCTTCAGAAATCAGGTACTTACATTTTATAACTGGTAAGGCCAGTGCTGTTGAGGAAATATGCAGTTATTCCATCATAGTCGTCTGCCACATTCTGCGTTATGGAGACTCTCACGTTCGTGACGTCATCAGAAGAAAGGAGGGTCCAGACGCAAAATTCCCATTTCCCGTAAGTTTGGTTCCGTTTGTATTGGATGTAGGAGAGGTAAATTGGGTGAGAGGAATCACTCCTCCGCATTATTTGCAAATGAGAATAAAATTTCCTGGAATTTTTCTTCTATTATTTTAATGCATCAAATTTGTAGAAACATTTTAACTTGAAAATTTCCCAACTTACCTTTGTAATAGCTGTCCACTTCCAAAATTCCTTTCCTTGCTAATTTTCTAGTTTCTTGTAATGAAGCTTCTTGGATATTTCCGTCTGTAGACCCTACAACTGTAAAATAATTGAAAAACTCCAAATATCAAAACTCATATAATTTTACGTAGAGGGTGAAATATGAAATATCCAAATCCTCAGTCTACAAAATTTACGTTATAAAATATTCAGCTATTGACAATTATTAGTACATACCCAAAGAAATGGCGGAAGTGAGAGCAAAAATTATGAGATGTAAATTCATGATTTTCCAGCTCCTCAGTTCTTGGTCAAATAATTTTTTTAAATTAATTTTTCCAGAATATTCTTCAGCAGAGCATTCTTCAACTTCCAAAAACTAATGAAAATCCATGATCCAACGGCATGTTCTTTTATAGAGTCAAAAGGTGATTAATTTCTTTTTCATTGAACCGTCAATGATAAACAGATTGGACCTAATTTGCTGAGCATAAAATAAAAAGCACTTATCTTTTTAAAAGCAATTCCTTGTAACTTAAATTGACTCCATCGTCAATAAAGCTTAGAAGGATAGGAAAATGTGGAATTCGTGGGGATACATAGTTAATTACGACTAACACTTGAATTTCACATATGAGTTATTGCAATAACAATAAATTATATACTTCGTAGATTATAATGACACGATAATGAAAAGATTTGCTACGGGTTTACATATAGGGATTTTGGATTAATATTTATCCCACCTGTACTAAAAACGTAGTAGAGCGATTTTAAAGCAAATCAGGAAGGTCTTTCGGAATTGGTATTGCTCAATGAGTTGGAATGAGCGCGTTAAAAGCCCGAACAATGCGGGAATTTTTAAGGGTTTTAAAACAGAACAATTTAATGGCCTGGGGACGTGGAAAATCTAAAATTTTCCGCAAATGAGTTACGATGTAAAGACATTGCTAGAAACAAAAATGCCATGTTTTATTTGCTCACATCTTTTTCGATATTTTTAGCAGTTTTAGTAATTCAACGTATTGGCACAAAATTCTCTCCAAAACACATAATGGTAATTCCATGTTTTTATGGACTTGATGAAATAAAAAAGTTATTTTCAAACATTTTCCTGCGTTGCTAAAAGTAGATTTACTAATTCAAAAAACCGAGTCCCAACATTAGGAAGTAAACCTGGAAAGTGTCCACGGAGTCAAAAAAAGTAATAATTGGAATGTTTCAAATATCCGTCCCAAATTGAAAATATTTATAGACTGGAATTCTTTCGGTGTACAGAACAAGATATTGAAATCCGTAAATGATTTTGACAAATATTTTGAACATTCATAGTTTTTCAAGAATGGTCGGAATGATTTTTTCCACGTTGTTTTGGCTGGCTTCCAAGTTGGCAAACATTTAGCTTTCGTTTATGGAAGTGTAGTATTGATTGATGGGCTGGGGTAGGGTAGAGGAAATATCCACGTAAAAACCTACCCATATAAAATAGCTATGAAAACGTACGGTGAAATGGAGCTTTGCTTTTTGTAAGGATATCAAATGAGATATGTTGTGTAAAACAAAAATGTGCTAATTTTCCTCAGCGTTTCAATGACATAATACACAGTGGCGGGCAATATCACGGGATTTTGTCATGAGTCAAACAAGAGTTCATAATTTATATCAATAAAATGTCAGATTCATTCATTGAATACAATATTGGAATTCTTTCCAATTCAATTTAAATCCTTTTTCCTCCAGAGTTGTTTTAGTTTCCAAAAGAATTAGCATTGGGTAGAAAGCACTGACTTCAAAGTCCGCGTCGCTTGTGAACCTAAAATGATTTAGAACGTTTCGAATATTTAAAATGTTTAGCCCTTACATTCATACTTTGGAGCACACTATTTGGCACATACCTCCCTATTAGAGCAATATCGGGAGACAAACGTCCGTGATTCAAGGTGTAAACTAAAATGGCGTCCGTTTCACCCACGTCCACATTTCTCAGCTTGACTTTTAAATCCTTCTCAACTAGCCCCACAGTTTTTCTTTGCACCACAATTGCCAGTCTACTCAGCGCACTTCCAACTCTGTCATCCTCGTAGGGAAACGTGAAGTCTCCTGCATCCTTCTTTACATGATAAGCTCCAGATGACCTTCTTCCATGCTCTCCTGTAGATTGTATTTTGATGGAAAAACCCTCTCCCACTCCGTATCTAGTTGAAAATGCCAGAATGGCCAAGGGGGTGTTGAACTCAAATGTTATGTTGTCTCCTGGTCTGCATTTAGCGGCGTGATGAGTTTTATTCAAAAAATTATAATGTTCAATAAATTCTTATAGAAATAAGAAAACTGGGTATTTACAGTCTATAACTTATGAGGCCAGTGCTGTTGAGGAAATATGCGGTTAATCCATCGGAGCCGTCTGCTATATTTTGCGTCACGGAAACCGTCACGCTCGTAATATCATCCGAAGTCATGAGGATCCAGACACAAAATTCATTGTTATCGTATGATTGGCCCAATTTGTAATGTATATAAGAGTCGTAAATTGGGGTGAGGGGAATCACTCCTCCGCATTCTTTCGCCCGGTCCCAATAATAAGAATTTTTATTTTAGTGCGTAGATTTTATATGGAAATTTTTACTTGTAAATCATGATTAATCCGACATTACCATTGTAATGGGTGTCCACCCACAAAATTTTATTCGTTGCTATTTTTCCGCTTTGTTCTAAAACATCTTCGATATTTTGGTCTGTCAAGGTTATTGCTGGAAAAATTAAATATTTGTGGAAAATAGAGAAGAACCTCCCAGAAACCTCCCCATTCATGGAGACTAAAATATTGTTCTCCCTCATCAATGTGAAATGAGGAGTGATAAAAATTGTTACCAAAAGTAATGGAGGAAGTCAGAGCGAGTATGATTACAATTGAATTCATGATTTTCCAGCTCCCCAGCTTTTCCTAATGCTCTGCCTGAATTTGGCAAAATATTTTCCCTTTATTTTTAATTAATTCCGTAATATTTATAAACTACCAGACACAACTAAAAGTCCTCACTCATGCAGCAGGTCCTTTTATAAGGTCAAAAGGTGATTAATTGTTTTCAAATTTGGCTGTCAACGATAAAAGGTTCGGATCAAGATTGCTTATAAAAATAATCCACACAATTCATGCACCTGTCATTTCAAAATGGATTTCGTGTGACATGACTTTGCTCCAATTTACAGAGGTTGAAATAATAGGAAAATGTGAAATTCCTAGGGATATAGTTAGTTATAGCAGATAACGTAGATATAGCTAGTAGTAACCAAACACTTGAGTTCTAACATAAGTTCATACGTAAAACAACAGCCCTTTTGACGTAGCAAAAACAACAGGATCGCTGATTAACCCAGTAATGACAACATTTATTGGCTTACATGGGGATTTTAGCTAGCTCTAACCCACTCCAACTTGCTTATCTTTTAGTTTTAAAAGACAAGGTGGAAAATTTTCACAAGTATACATCAAAATATTCCATAAATTTTATGGCTTATTGAACTACGTGAGGAGTGGGTTAAAGTTATAAAAAACATGAAAATTTTTCTAAAATCCCTGCGACTACAGCGTAAAACTTCTCCATGGTGAATCTCTGGGGAGGATATGAGTCTCCAACTCTAGACGAAATGTCATCTTAGGGGAAACCACTATATAGGGAATATACTGTAGTTTCCATGTTATCTGTGTATAGACAGACCAGATTTTTTGTACATACAAGATATGCATAGAAGTTCCACCCAGGTTTTGCCAGAAAGAAGCCACTCTGTATTTGTACTTTGAAAAGGGCAGAATTGTATGCTAAGTTTGGGTCTTTTAATAAAATCAATGAAGACACATGTTTTGACTTTAGACTCGCAGTTACTGGCAATGCACTGTGGCTCCTTTTCAACAAAAACCGGCAAAGTTGTAATTCGCTGAATATCCATTTTGTGAATTTTAATATTTTGAACCCATTTTCGAGATTTACACACAAAAGAGCATCTTTTTTGAAAAAATCACCCTCCCATATACGCAGCACTACTCACCATTACGATAAATGTCGATTTCATTGGAGCAAATGGCGATACCGTCTCTTTGGCGTGGGTTAATACCAAAAAGTGGGCAATAATAGTAAAAATGTAAAAATTGGATTTTGTATTTTGTAGCAAAAACTATGTAGATTATTTGTATATAGCCGCTAATTGCCTCATATGCACTCTCAACTTCGGGACTCTCAAACTCTCAAACTTCGGGATAAATATTTATCCCGAAGCTTATTTTTTATGCTAAGATGACTCCCTCGGATTTTCATCAGGTGGACATCATTAAAAAGATCTTGAGTGCTTTTCAACGGTACCTACCATATTTCCGTGCAGGCATTGGTTTCTGAGCAATTAAATGGCAAAGTTTTGCGAAAAATGCATCTAGGACATATTTTTTAAAAAAAGTTTCAAGTCGGTATTTTTTAAAATATGTATAAGACCGTCGAAACTGTAAACGTTAATATGTATTGTTTTGTTTACAAATACGTGATAAAGAGGTTTTTATATTTCGTTTATTCCTCTCTTCATTAATCAAGCGGGATTATTACCACGGTGTTATTCCCGACAAAAGAATGCATTATTCCCGACATCATCATTCCCGCCTACATTAATCCCGACATGCCCTACAAAGTAAAAACAAAGCTACGGTACATGCCAACCATAACGGTAACTACCCCTACATTGTATGTATGTATGTATTCATGGGGTCCGAGGGTCGTCCATTAATATGAAGGGATCCCCTTTGGAGGCACTTGAAGCCCGAGGCTTATCGTGCACTCCCTTATACCGTTACTGTTAGTTCTTGGCAATTTGTACAAGAAAAATAGTTTTAAAAGGCCGAAATAGAGATTTAAAATAAATTCGGTTTTACACATTTACCTCAGGTCACGCTAAATAGATCTGCATTGCATTAACATCCCGTTCAGTTACCTTTTGTTACAAATTTAATGAATTTTGTTATCGTGCGTTTATGTTCATGCAAATATTTTTTTATCATTTGTTTTAACTAGAGGATCATCAGCAAGTAGCTACGCTGGCATTTAATTTTTTGATTCTGGATTGTTAGGCAGAAAAAACCGTTGTAACATTGCATGCAGTTGTGAGTATTATTGCAAATTATTTTTTGCTGTGCTAAGTTTTCCAATCAGTGTTATAAGTGCTCAATGGATGAATAAATCCTCTCACTAATCTGCAAGGACACAGAAATAGAGAGAAAAGTAATGATCAACAAACTATGGTGTTAACCACTTTATTACCGGATGAGCTTCTAGGGAACGGAAACTCTGTCTCTTTCGTTTGCACTTAATGACCATGCGTTAGACCACATTTGACACTTTAAATCAGACATGGCTCACTACTTTCTGAGAATCAGCAGCACCTTGGCTCAGCACGTGGAAGATTTTTTATGATCAATAATGAAAAAGTATTTTTGGCAATTGTGTTGGTTCCTCTTAATAAAACAGTTCAGGATCGAGCCCTGTTTGTTTAACAACTTTTCTCAGGGAACCTTTTGGCACGTAGCTCCGCGACTGAGCAACTGTCATAAAGCTATTGTTGGATTTGTTTTGGAATCAGAAATGGCTACCTTTATTTCGATTGAAATCCCAACACGGTTTTGCTATTATTTGAATAAAGTTCAGGCTATTCATTTTACTTCTAGAAAAATTCTTTTTTTAACATTAGCAGCTAAAGATGATCACTACTCTCTGAATGGTAGATATTAAACAATAAATATGAGTAATGTTAAAGATTTTTGTTTGCCATTTTTTGTGTATGAGTACACGTGTATAAGGAATATGAAAAGTTTTAAATTCGCTGTTATCAAAATGACAAGCAATGTCATGTCTGGCTCGTTAGAGAACCAAACAACTCTTCAATGTTTTGTAATAGTACATTATTATCAACTTTTTTATTGAAGTATATTCATAACTCTCTGTAATTTCTTCAAACTAAAATGCCAAAATTATATATGTATTGAAGTTGCCATGTGAATTACACTTCGTAAAACGTATAAATAACGCACATGAATTACTAGTAAGAAATCCAACCACACCAAATGGGTTCAAAAGAACCTACAATTGTAACGTATTTATACCAGTTAAATAATTAAAATGATCTTTCAACTGAATTGTTGTAATTTAAAGTGTCGTAAGAGAATTGCCTTCAATCAAGTCAATGCCAGGGATCCTTTGAGGTACATTCAGGGTAGCCTTATTTACTAATTAACTATTTACTATTTAAAAATTAAGTGACACAACACTTAACTATATATAATGGGGACTTTTGTCCATAAAATTATTTTGCACCATAAATTTGTTGACAAAATTATTTCTGAAACAAAGTAGCATAGCGTCAAAGGTATATGTTCTTGCATTAGGAAAAATTTTAAGGACACTACATGAAGGTCCAAAAGATTACATTTCTGTTCATAAATTAATGTATTGTAAATTAGTATTAGACAGAAAAGGATTGTGGAGGGCAAAAAAGATGCAATGCCTTCAGATTTGTTATTATAAATCTAATCACTTGCTATATCGAGCTAACTTTTATTACTCACGACGTGACAATTCACTCTAACGTAAATTTGTTATATTACAGGACTAATAGAAATACAATTTCCAGCTTACTTATTGCACATTGTAGTACTTGAACGCCAATTAATGCATACAATTTTTGTTCCTCAACTCAATCCTTACACTATGAATGAAAATATGTGGTTGTATACAATGTTAATCAATAATGTGATAAACCAGTTCGGAGCAGACACTTGATGACTGACGGTAGGGAAATTGGGTTTGAATTAATAAACTTTTGGTCGGCACAATTGTATGAAATTTGAAACGAAGCGTAGATATTTGTAGGTTTTATGTAAAATAGCAAACTAATTTCGTTAAGGCTTAGGTAAAATAATATATATATTTGGTTCGTTAAAAACTATAAAAATAATTAAGCGCGAGTAGGCCTCTGTAATTAGATATTTAGGTTGCTGCTGAGGTTCCCTCTACGAAACTAAAGTGCTCTGGTCCGGTCGACCAAATTAATTTTTTCTACGGGTGCATTGAATCTCCAATATAGTGGTTCTCCGCAAGGTTCTCTCTGTAGTGACTGGCTCAATAATACTCAGGTATCCCGTATACGCTGACGTGCCAAGGTTTTCGGAAAATCTCCTATAATATTTTGATTAGAACGACCTGATTTTCAGCCACTTTTTGACTGAAATTCAGCTATTTACAGACTAAAAAAATGCATTTTACTGGTAGTAAATAGTTGAGGTATATCAGCAAATTATTTTGTAAACTTTTGACAAAGGCTCAAGTCTTGATAGGAAAAATATTAAACAGCCAGAATTTTCGGGATTCCTTCTTAATGCCGTTATATAGAGAAGCTTGTGCACTTTATTACTGTAATGAAGCAGTTTGTTCCAAGATTCGGAGAGTTTGATTGGCCAGGCATCTTGGAAATTTCCTTAAAATAATTGGAAGCCACTTTGCCTGGTTTGGCCCATAAATGACCAGCTTTTCCATCAGCGCTCCAAACACTCGTCTTGCTAGTTCAAGCATTGCTTACGCTTGGTGGTTCGCTGTAAGAAAAAAACCCTACTTTAAGGAAGCCAATGACGTCGGAAAGAAAACCTGCTTTAAAATTTGCTACTTTTATTATAACAAAAAACTCACACTTGACACTAAAATGTAAGATATTTTATTTTGGCTTTCATAAAGGTTGCTGAAAATCCGCAATTGTGTTTTCAAGGCTAAGATGGCGGAAATTCCAATGAAGTTAGTAAATAAATATGCATAATATAAAATGCCTGAGCCATATTTTCCTCTGTATCATTTTCTGCGTACAGAGGAAGATTACGTATAAATGGCAGTCTTGGGCATTTTTCTTTTTCTTAGGATTAAGAACTTAGATTGTAGAGATATTTTATAAATTAAGTATTTATTAAGCCATAACGGCAGGAAGTTGCAGGATCAGTATCATATACCATAATTTGATGACGGAACATTTTAAACTCCATTCCCCACCTTTTTTGTGCAGGGCTGTGGCAGCGAACCAATAAGCGCAAGCTAACAGAAGCCACGTTCTCCACAGCCTCAGGCTGTGGCCTACGGGCTAGTTTTAACAATATAAGGATTTTCGTGCCCATCAGTTTCTATAACACTTCATATATGCATATTCATACTTACGTTGCAAACGGCAGGTATTTAGCTCAAACCAGCGTACTTGAGGTTCTCATAGAGATATATAATTCCCCACAATGATCCCACATATGTTACACCCGTACGTTTTTTTCACAGCTTGTACATAGGTCGGCAATCTTACTCAGCTCATAGTAAACCTGACGTGAATTTTGAAAACATTTGAGTACTTGAAAAAACATGTAAGGTTACAATAAATTTATCTTTAATTTATGTATAACTGTCGTGCCACATCCAATGAAACCGGTCTCGTTGTGATAAAAATAAGTTATCTGGTAATGGAACACTTCACCGGATTATCGAGTTCAACGAGACGGTACCAGATGGTTGTTGGTTCCTCTTAATAAAACAGTTAAGCATCTAACCCTGTTTGCTTTATAATCTTTGTAAGGGTTCCTAATGGCACGTGAATCCGCGCGGGAATAACTGAAAAAGAAATGGCTGCCTTCATTTCTTTTAAAATCCCAACCGTTTTTTGCAATTATTGTTTTAACTAAGTCAAGATTGGTCTCCCGTTAGTAACACTGAAGCTACATTGTATTTTACGATTTAGAATTTATAGTTAGAGTTTACTAAAAATGCATTCTTAAACGTACTCAGTGGTCCAATGGGCACAATAATTATGATCTCGTCTTGTCCGGAAAGTTGTAGCCGCAGTTGTTTTCCAGTCTGTCTGTTTTACAGTTATTCCGTGTGAAAGGTGGTGATATTATGTCATATGATATATGGTTATCCGTCAATACAATATAAATCAAGGTTGTAGTCAGCAATCAGCATATCGCGATTCCTAGGCGTAGTTGAATATGTGGTGAAGTAGTAGTAAAGATGTTAAGAACAAAAGTAATTTTTATGTTTAGTAGATTTTTTTTATCGATTTTACATAAATCGATTTTTTATGCATTTCTAGGTATAGTATTGCATTTTTGGTTACTTTTCCCCCATTTGTGAACTTGTACGTCCCGGAAATCGCCAGCATTGTTTTGGGTTTTTCAAAAAAACGGTTTGACTAGCTAGGTTGACGTAAGTTACATTCGATACTACGCAACATAGTAATTTATTAAGTTTCAATGATTAATTTTGTTGCTTTTATCGCAGGATGTTTTCCGAACAAAGTGCGGGTTTCGTAAATGAACTTGCCAATATCTTCCTGTCTACTGCTTGTTTATGCATTTTTTGCCGTATTTGTGAAAATTCAAAATGCTGGTACCAAACTCAATATATATATATAATTTTTGAGATCTGTAATCCATACATGACGGCCAGAGCGTACAAAGTACCGAATTGCGGAGTGATGCCCCCTTTGTTGTCAATGATGGCTGCTCCCGAGGGGGGCCAATAACAATAAAGTTATATGTTGGAGATGCTGAGGGGTCAAACCCATAGTTTACGTCGTAATTTAAATTTAATTTTCGTCGTAAATTTTGAGTAACATTGGAGTATTTGAGAATAATGTACATGACAAAACAAATTTTGTTACATTAAATTCAACCTAAATCTTTATTTAACTGTCGAGTTGCATCTAGCGAAACCGAGGTCTTGTTGTTATGAAAACTTAGTTATCTCGTAACTAACACTTCACCGGATTCGCGAGTTCAAGATTTCAAAATTATTTCTTTCGTGATAGAGCGTAGCTTCCATGTCCCGGATAAGCTTCTTAGGACTTGTCGTTTAGGAGTTTCCAATAGTTAATCTAGTCCATCCAATCGTGCTTAAGTAATTATTCATATTTACATCAATGATGCGAAATTCTTAGTTTACATAAAGGTCTGTATGTGCGAGGGACATATACCCGATGTTGGGTCGGCTGGCATAATAGATCTTTTAATCTAGGCTTTAAATTAGTTATAGCGCGCAAGGATGATGGCGTTTGCTGTATTTTGTTCGCTGGTATTTCTGAAACAGAAGAGACGGAGCAAGTGAGACCTTATGAGAATTAGTTAAGCAATGAGTCCGCAGCACCTGCGGTCATGCATTTGCGGTGAGGTATGTGTAGAAAATGTCCGCGAGGATAGTGGGCGATGACGTGTAGGTTATGAGAAAGGTGGGATAGTTGACAATGGGCTCAACCGTCGAGCACTATCACCAAAATATGACTTAACTAACGCGGCGTTACAGCCTCATTTGAGGTAAGAAATAGATTATCTATTATTTAATTCATGTGAAGTCCACAACAAAGGAATTTTTTGGTTCGGGAAGCGTCAACAATGGAGCTGAACTTTGCTAGGTGATACCGCTGCAATGAAATTTTTTTCGCGTGTGTGTCCTTGCCGGATGACACAGAGTGCCTTTTAGATGTAGTCGAAAAAGCTGGGCCAGTAGTGGGTATTGATTTATGCACGAGGGAACATAAGGTCGATCGCGAGGATCAATGAGATCCACTGCGACTTGTGGGACGAAATACATATTTTCGGTGCTCCGGGTTTCTCTGTTAAAGTGACAAATTGGCTACAATTACTCTCGCTAGAATCTCACTAAGACCTCACAACAATAAATCAGTGTACCTTATTTTATCCGATTCCGACTTTTAAACCAAAGTTATGGATAACCATGAAATAAAAATCGTCGCTTCGCAACGGTTCATGGCGCCCCTTATAGGAACACTTCCGCCGAAGGTACCACAGGTATATGGTTGACACAGAAAAAAAATCATTAATATCATGAAGGAACTAATTGGACTTTTCGTCTCGAGGTCCAAATTTTTCTGATGAAGGGGAACCTTTAACTATTTTCCTATTTACCTACCTATCTATATCTCCGAAACAGGTTAGCGCAATGAGGAATGAAAATTCTGAAAGATCTCAATTTTGTCGGTACCTCGATTCCAAGAATTTTACTAAAAAGGCGGAGCATATTTTGAAAGATGTTGCTAGTTTGGTGGCTAGCAACCTTCTTAACTTTATTAATTGGGTTAACTTTGATATACGGGGTTCTCAGAAGGTTCCAGCGAGGTCATTGTTGTGAAATCGTCATTTCCCTTAAAAAACTGAAAATCCGGATAACCGAAATTCGGTTTTTCTGAAAACTGAAAGTGTAGACCACTTACAATGTGGCATCTTGCGCGCATAAAAAGCTATTGCAACAAGGTAGGCTTATTTATGCTAAAAAAGATAATGATTAAGTAAATATTTAATAAAGCTAGAGATTTACATAGTTATACTAATTTAGCCGACAGGTGTATTGTAGTACATGTAATATATGTATGCGCAATAGTTGATAATATCTGTTTTAAACGAATCTCTTGGAAAATTGTTATTTTATGTTACTTCAAAGTAAAGTCCTTTACTTCTAAAAGCTTCTCTGGAAAGCGGAGTAAAACTAGAACGCACATTGACTAGCTAATATGAAAAAGTTGTCTCTAAATGTATGTATTACTGTTACTACAAAAGCACATTTACTAATATAAAAATAACAAGCCACAGCCTTGGAAAGAAAACACGAATAGTGTGCACGAGTCATTCTAAGTAATTGGAAATTTTATTCAATCATTCGTCCCACACCGAAGCTATTTCTCGACTGGAACTCTTGCGGTTAACAGAACAAAATTCTGACATTTCTAACTGAATTACTCGTATTTTTTGAACGTTAGTAATTTTCCCAAAATGACGCGAATGATTTTAACCCCATTTATTTGGGTACTTTCCACGTCGAGAAAAATTTACGGACAGAGGAACTGTAACTTATTTTATTTATATTTATTTCCAAAGGCGTTAAAAATCGCTACACTCATACGTGCGGTCCCCTATCAATAC
>JAQFXU010003844.1:0-15041 GCA_034693705.1 Spatulosminthurus flaviceps
AGGAACGTTGATACGTTCCTGCACTGATTCTTGTCAACGCATTTCACGGATCCCCTCCCCTCCGCCTTTCCTCCTCCCAAGCTTTTAAATATCAATTGCTCTCTCGGTTTTGTTTTCATCAGACCTCGGGCTTGGCTTTTAATGGAGACGAAGTGTATGGAGAAGTAAAGAGAGAGAGAAATGGGGAGGGCTATGAAGAAACTTTTAAGCAGGCATAAATTAATTTGAGTGAGAGCAAGAGCTCGTAAACTGCCGTGTGCTTTACTTTTTTTGGTTTTTAATGGAACTCATACGACGGAGGGAGGAGGGCGGAGAAGCAGAGTCCCTCCAGCCAGGACCCAAATAATTAAGGAGTCCCTGGGACAGCATTCGCTCCTTAATTTCTCCGTTCGTAACCCTGGGCTAATGGTCCAGAGATGTTTGTAATGACATGCTACGTGGCATATGAGCATATGTGTGTCGTGGGCCTTTGTAGTGTAGGATGTGCGTCTTCACCAGTAAACACTCGGTGGCTGTGAGCAATAGAAGGAGCGCTCCAAGGGAGAGACCCATGGTGACGCAATGTTAGACACTGGGTTGGAGCAGTATTTCCTCACCTCTACCAAGTAGTTATTTCCACCGTCATTTTCGGATCCTTCCTTGGAACCCATGTGTCCCATCATCATGTTGGATACGCGGTAGTCAGTATTTCTGTGAAAGGCGCACAAGAATTAGTAGTTTTTCTTTTTTAAATAAGTCCTTACTACTTTCTTGAAGGTGTCATGTAATGGATTGGGAAGGAAAGGTACAGGTAATAAGGAAGATTAAGGGGGACGTGAATTCTTGTACTATGTAGGTTCTTTAGCGTGGCCGAATTCACGTGAGAGGCTATGCGATATTGACAGGCGAGTGGGTTTGGGAGAGTTTGGGAGCAGGTAATGGGATTGTGAGTGTCCATCCATCTTCTGAAGAGGAAATCAAATCTTGGAGCCATTAAAGTGCGAACAGCAGAGTGTCATTTATCAATTACTGTCCAAGTAATGGGATTAGCGTTGTCGCTCTGTCCTTTCCTTTCCTTGCGTTTCGGCAAAGAGGATGAGAGAGAGAGAGAAGGAGAGAGAGTGCAGTGCTTGAATCTCTCCTCTCGTCTTGTGACAGACCGGTGGAGGATTAAGACTGTAAGTGAGCGGAGGCTGGCTCAAATGATGGTTGTCAGAGGCGGATGAGAGTCTTTCACACGTGACATAATCAAGTTGAAGTTGTCTTAGTCTGGGTGATAAGAGGCAGGAATAGGAGTAAGAGAGTGAAGGAGAGAGGCAGGAGCCAGAAGGGATTACTGCTAAGTAGATTACACCCTGTCGTCTTAACTTGGGCCGATCGTCACCTCTTTCCAATGTGTCTACACACATCTAAAACGCTCTCTTTCCCGCCATCCACTCATTGGAACGGACAGGGCCGAGGGCCGTATCCCTTCGTCTCAACCGAATATTTATGCCGTGTCCAATCAAGTCCCCACCAAAGTTCTCAAATAAATGCACACGACGGATGAATTGTAGAGAGAAAGAATCTATACAGGGAAAATTTATAGGATAAAAGCAAAAAAGGATGAGAGAGAAAGCGAAGGAGGAAATTGAGAGATGGGATTTGTAGAATTGGATGAAAAGGAGTAAAGCTGGGTGATCGTCACATGGTCTTGTCTTGATGAGAGATGTCAGGTTGTCGTTTTGAATCGCCACTCTTCCCAATGCACTCTTGTCTCGTCGGCTCTCGCCATGCCAACCATATCCGCACTCTTTTTACGAGCAAGTAATGGGCCAGAGTGGCTGAGCGTGTTTGTCGGGCAGTAGAGATAAAGTGTTTATCAGAAGAGTCCCGGGAGAGAGTCTGAGAGTGGGAGAGCGAGGAGCGCGCGAGAATGTAGTAGACTTGGGTAAGAGAGAAATACGTGAGAGAAAAGCTGGATGGAGCGAGACGGAAAGTCAATTACGTTGTCGATGGTGCTTAATTTATGCGGAGCTCATGGTCCCTCTCATCCGATATGCGATGAGTAGTCGTGCTCTATATCCAGTAATAACGCAGAATGTTCTATAAGATGCGAGGAAGTCTCTAAATGCTACTTTTCTTCTTTTGTGTTGCAACAGAGGGGGAGGTGCCCGAGGGGTTCCCGATCATCACCGACCCACCCATGACGAAAGTCGTCGAGAAAGGCAGGACGGCCACCTTGACATGCAAAGCCACAGGGGCCCAGCCACTCCGCGTCATCTGGCTCAAGGACCTGTTGCCCTTCACTCCCAACGAACGATTCTCCTTCCTCGGAGACAACGGAGGTATATGCCATTGTCATATATTATATGTCAATTCCTATTCACCACATTTGTAATTCAAGCACGTGTTATACAGCAACAACCATATTTTTTTTCATCCAACGTGCTCCACAACGTGGCCACAATTTTCTCGCTTCAATTTCGAATTCATGCTGAACCTCACCAGAAAAATTCAAACCAGAAAATAATGCTAGTTTTATTCGCAGAAGAAAGTCATCCATAATAATCGCAATAATAGTAATAATTTGGGAGACTGAAAGCCATAATGCCGCAATCAATAGCAGAGGCAGAGATTCAAAATCGTATATCGTCGGCTAAAGTGCAAAAGGGGCTATATGCAAACACCGCTTATACATGGTAGCGCATGTTAATTCCCGTTTAAGCGATTTCTGCGTATAGCCCCTTTTGCACTTTAGCCCACGATATTCAGAATAGGGGAATTACCCCCCGTCGGAACCCTAACTATGTGTACTTGTGTGTCGCTGTGTATGTGATGTCTGTTATCGTGAATGGATCAAGCCAAAACGAGTCTCTGCTGTAATTACTGTGTGTAACTTGAAAGGATAACAAAAGTCTGTAACGGATGAGATGAGAAACTACGAGTGTCTATCTGTCACGTCCCAATTTACAAGGAACAATGACTCAGGTGCATTTGTATCGCGCATCCACTGTCCTCTGGCTTTATCTACATCCTCTATGAATATTAAAGCTTCGTGTATGAGAACTGGAAAACTTGCCTTATTGGCAATGGGTATAAAATAATGTGTAAATGGGCCTCATATTATAATCCACTCACATGAAATGGCCACACACACAAACACACACTCACACGCATTGCTCATTAGCATTCTCGTGTCTGTCAACTCCGCTGGGTTCCCCCGCTTCAAGTATTCTATGTGGAGTAAAATGTGCTCATTACTCAGTCGAATATGACAGTGATTATGAGTTGCGAGAATTGTGTGGGCATGGCTTTTTGGTGTTTGAGAATGATTGCATTGACGCGAATGTGTAGAGTCTGATTGTTTCTTCATATCTTTCAGAAACCCTTCAAATTACGGACGCGGGAGAGGCGGATGCCGGGAGCTATGACTGTATCGTGGAGAATCCAGTGGGAACCGAGTCGAGTCCAACGAGTGCCAAAGTCTACGTGAAAGGTGAGTTTTTGGGTTTGACTTGTGGTGCCTTGCGGTTTGAGTTATGGTCCAGCTGTAGAGCGACTGAGTGAGAAAGGGAAGCGGGGGATGTATGCAAATAGGTTGGTGGACGTGGTGGTAGTCGCGATGCAGTTGGTCGAGGCCAGAAGGGCTATACGTGTGAGTATGCATAATGGATGGGCGATGGGGTGGTTAAGTAAATGCCTCAGATTAAGTGGATTAGGTGGGAAGAGAGTGCGAGGGAGAGAGTGCGTTCCTCACTTATCTCTACGCCGCAACAAGCCCGAGCTCTAATTAATGCAAATTTCTTTCATCGATTTTCACCTCACTCACTCTCTTTCACTATCTCTCAGCTCCTCTCCCTTTTTCCCACTCTCTCTCTTCTCTTTCTCTCATCCTTCCTCTTGTCTACCTACAAAAGTTTTCCAGTTGGCGGAGAGTATGATGAGGATTTGGCACACTCTTCTTCCTCACTTGATCATCATCATCCTCAATTACTCACACACCTTTTGGCCAGCATGTGCCTGGCTACCGCCAGGAAAGAACTATGTACATGCTACTACCACGGTCTTTATTTTCGTCTCGGGTCCATTCCCCGGCAAGAGCAGAAATACTAGACCCAGTATTGCTAATGTTTTGTTGCTCTCTCATTCCGCTTTTGCCTAATGAGGCAAGGAGTTCTGATGACGGACGGGGCAATTACGAGCGGAGATGGTTCTCTCTCTCTTACCCCACAATACTCTTGCAATACATACATTCTCCGTCTTCTCTAATGAGCTAATCGCCCAATTAAACCGGGAAAAACCCACATCTGCTCTCTGCATTATGACTGGAGCAATTATCTCGCCAAAAGCATATTGTCCATTTGAATTAACGGTAATTTCTTCTCTCTCTCACTCTCCGAACGTAGAGCGCCGAGTGCCACCCGAATTTTCCCTTCCTCCGGATCCACTATACGAAGTCATGCTCGGGGCCGACCTCAACCTCACGTGTGTCGCCGTCGGGTCGCCCATGCCCACCGTCCAGTAAGTCTAACAACAAAACCCCTTCTTCAATATCTGTTCCTATAGATGTACATACATTTGCAGTCAACACATTATGATGGCGAACACAATTTTTTTAGGTGGCGGAGAGGAATCGAGTCCCTGACTCCTGATGATGCCATTCCTATTGGCAAGAATATCCTTACGCTGACAAACATCCGGGAGACGGCTGTGTACACCTGCATTGCTACCTCCAAGCTTGGTATCAAGGAGGTCAATACCACCGTCAAAGTACAATGTAAATTCGTCACCACCAATATCCTCCATGCTGATGTTAAAAGGGTGTTGTAAAATTAAATTACCGCATTTCATTGCGATTTTTAGCTCTCCCAAAGCCTCCCAGCAAAGTGCGGGTATCGGATGTGACAGCGTCCTCTGTCCGCCTGACCTGGTCATATGAGCCAGATCAGGCTGAAGATGTAACGTATTATGTCATACAGTACAAACCCAAGTACTCCAACCAGGACTACGCGGAAATTAGCGGGGTGTTAAACAAGGACCATATGATCACTTCCCTCAACCCTTACACTGAGTATGAGTTCTCCGTCATTGCCTTCAATAAGGTCGGACGAGGCGTTCCATCAGAACCTGTAGAAGCAACTACGGGTGAAACGAGTAAGCTCAAAAAAATAAAGCTTCCTTCCACTAGACTCCATTTGCTCCAAGTATACTTATTTAACTCGCATTAAATACACACACAGAATGCAAATAAAAGTAAAGTAAAGGCTCAACTCAATATACAGGGCTGGATAGAAATAAACTTGAGCTGTAAATACGTTTGTACGAATGAATAAAAAGCTAGCTGTTGTACTGTAGCAGAGAGTGCTGTATTGTATAAATACACTTAATACTGGGATTTAGTGGGGTCCGAGTCCAAGGTACGTATAATTGGTCTTCCGCGGACGGATCGCGTGACAGTAGTCCGTATTAAGAGTGTAGTAGTAGTTGTAGTAGTGTAAGGTAAATTCGTGTGTGTGTTGTACTCGCGTAATGCCAATTACCCGCTTAGTCTTTATCTGAATGACTTGTAAAGCATCTCTTGTTGTTCTTTTGTGCTGACAATCATCAGTGGAGCCCTACGGAAGCGCAAGTAAGTTGTCGTCCTCCTTCCCTTACCATTCTTATCTTCAAATTCTTACTCCTTCTCCAAGTCAAATACATGCAAAAAAGGGCAAGAAGAAAGAAAAAGGAACATTTGGCTTGTTTTTCTCAGCCATTTGCCACTCCTCATATTGTGAGATCACTATCGCAGTCCCGTGTTGACTGATAAAGAGCCCTCGATTTCCCCCTTTTATACCGACCCTCGCCCCCTCGCTATTATTCCATTTCACCTTCCTTTACATTCAATCGTTCTGCCTCCATTTCCTCCGCATATTATTGTTTGCTCCATAATTGGAATTGAATTGTGTGCCAATGTTTTTTATAAAAAGCTAATGTTTGAACAGAGCCCAAGAGTGCACCCCGGAACGTGAATGCCCGGCCTTTGAGTTCCAGTCAGATGTTGGTCAACTGGGATGAGCCCGAGTCCCCGAATGGACAGATCACCGTGAGTCAACTTTTTTTTCATTCTCTTGCTGAGTCAGTTCTGTATAAATCTATAGACTCTTGGCACACCTGGGAAAGGAAATGGTGAAAGTGGAGAAAGTAAACGGGTAAAGAGCAAGTTTCAGCAGGCTATGGTTATGGGCCTTTGAGAATATCAAGTCACTTTGTTATTGTTACCTTTTTACCCTTTTTCTCTCTCTCCTTCCAAACCAGTCTTCCCCTCATCGTTCGTATGTAAACCCTGGAGCTCTCCTCCTTTCTTTTCTCTCACTCTCTCTCTCTCTCTCTCCTTATTCTCTCCTTCTGGTTATGTCGGCTGTGAGGAAACTGCGAACGTGGGAAGCAATAACAATAACACGAAAGAAAACAATAAAGACTCCTATTATGACTCTCTTGTTTCTCTATTTATTTCCACGGCCTGGCCTCAAACTTATGCACGCTCTCGTACCTCCAGCCCACAATTAATATACGAAGCGTAAATGCCTCTCTCTCCCTTCTTCTCTCCTTATTTCTTCTTCTCTCGTGTAAATTGTTGCGGGAACAAGTGGGAGTTGGGCAAAATTTTCTTTTCCTTGCTCCTTTTCCAACTGTTCATAAAAGTCTAATCCGGACATCTCACTCCATGCGTAATGAGTCTGCCAAAACCTCTGATTTCTCGTAGACAACAGAGAATCAATCTTCGAACATTTTCCAGTCCTAAGTTTATACAATAGAGGGAGCTCCAGTCACGCAATTTAAAATACTTAAGACAACCACGTGCTTCATTTAATAATTTATTGAACTGCGCAGGGCTATAAGGTTTACTTCACCACGAACCCAACCCTACCCCTGCCCCAATGGGACGCAAAGAGAGTGGAGAGCAATGAAATGACAAATATCCATGACCTCACTCCGCGAACAATCTACACCATACGAGTCCAGGCTTATACTGCCATTGGTCCTGGACCCGTATCTGCTCCCATTCAGGCTAAGACTGAACAAGGTGTTCCCGGTCAACCAAGGAATTTTCGCACAACGAGCATTGCGCCAACTTCTGTCACGCTAGAATGGACAAAACCCAGTCACATTGGAAATAATATTGTGGGTTATGAGCTCTACTGGAATGATACGTTTTCCAAGGTAAGATATAATGTAGTACTGGGTTGGCGCTTAGGTTAAGGTTCATGAAGCCTCTTTCATTACTTTAAAATTAAGAGCTTTTTCCCATGTGTTAAAAATCCTATTTCAGGCTTCACTTCCCTAGAAAAATAATATATGGTTTCTGAGAGCTTTATGACGAAGCTGGTTAATGCACTCTATCTCTTCGCGCTAAGCATTAGCCATCTTGAGTTCATGTCTCCTGGTATCATCAATGATTTTCTAATTTTCACTGACTCGACAAGCTGGCTGAACGTTTTATCGGGTTAATGTCCTTAGTGCATTAGGCAACTGAGTTTGTGTATTTACGCAGGAGCGGAACCATAGGTCAGTGCCGGTGGGCGAGTCCTACACATTAAGTGGCCTCTACCCTAACACAATGTACTTCATGTGGCTGGCTGCAAAATCTATTAAGGGTGAAGGAGCGACGACGCCGCCAATCCCAGTGCGCACGGAACAATACAGTAAGTCGGTTACACTTGGTTGGTCCAAAATAGGCTTTTGCATCGGTTCATCAATCAGATCTGATGGCGCTGTATGCACGCGCATCACTTATGATAAACGTGATGATGTAATCTCCGCGTAATAATGTAAGAGTGCAGTGAGTGTTGAAGTGCGTGGTCGTCTCGTGTCGTGAGAGTCGCCTCCCTCAACCTCTAGTAAATATCATGTTGTCATGATTCTTTGAGGCTCATAAACGAAATCTCCGTTGTAGGAATGTAATCTAATATTGTAGCAGCAAAGTAAGTATTGAAAAGCAGTCCCAATTTTTGTAGGCTAAAAAGTACTTATTATGAAAGCTACCCGCTTTCTCTCCTTCTCCTAAAGCTTCTCTCCCGTACCCAAATTGGGGCCACTCTCCCGTAGAACCATTCTCCTTATCCTCCTCATCATGTCACATATATATATTAATATATATATTTAGCACCACCACATCTCTCACTCCATCATACCCAGACAGATTACAAAATTACAAAATTATATTAATCGCGGAGTGAGAAGGGATAACGAAGCTTCGGACAAGGAGGAAACAATATTTATTTATCTGTTTGACGGACGAACTGGTCCTCTTAAAAATGCCAATGAAAGTCTGCGCCTTTGAGACGAGGACCAGGAGACAAAGGACATGCGCAGGACAGCCTCATCCTACGTAATTGTTTGTCACTATAAACTAGTATTTAATATTTATTATCTACAGAGAACCGTTACTTTCAGCCTAAATACGATACGTATATTTGTGCATGTCGAGCGAAGGGAGATGATTTCGTAGAGCATTTCAGTTGATTATCTGCACCGTCTTGTCCCCTTTTTGCACTCCACCTCCACTCACACACTGCACCATTGTATTTATTCATAAGTGTCTACCTCTCAATCAGACCACACATCTCGTCAGAGTGAGCACACCAAAATCCCCCGGCTCTCACCCACTCTTCCCATCTGTCTCCTCCCGGATATTCTTCTCCAATGTTAATTATATACCAATTGTAGAATTATCTGTAAGGGGAGCAGATTAGCTCAGTGAGCTTACGTTTGCTCAAATCGTGCTAAATCCCGCATTCGATTCCATACACAATGACTCCATTGACTCTATTCTTACAAACAGTTCCCCATGAAATGGACCAAGTCCACACTTTTCATTCCATGAGCGAATAAGGTCCGGGATGAGACAAATATTGAGGAAAAGTCACCGAGGGTTGGGCAGGACCTTAACTGTTAATGAGACAACTGACACACGTAAAATAAACACTTGACACACGTCATGGTGTGGGGTTGTTGGTATGATGACGAGGTGATGTGGGGACGAGATGAGAAGAGCATCATCAATGTTGTAAAAAATGCACGTGTTGACATTGGAATGGTGACGCAGCTCCGGGAGCGCCTCCACAGAAATTCCTCGGAGAGTCGGAGGATTCGCAGTCAATCCGTATCAGCTGGCTTCCCCCACCCGAGGACAAACAACATGGAGACATCAAATACTACAAGATTTTCTTCGTGGAGAATGACCTAAAGGACGAGGATGCGTCCCAGGTTACCATAACTGATCCAAACGCCCGCGAGTTCGTCATTGACCAACTCCGTAAATGGACGGACTATCGTATTTGGATCCTCGCCGGCACCTCCGTCGGCGACGGTCCACACACTAAACACATCCTCATTCGCACCGACGAAGATGGTACCCAACAAATACTACTTATTTTCAAAACAATCTCATAAATATTTTTTTTATATTACGTAACTCTTTCCAAATTTCGTTGAAAACCCTGAAACAAATTATGAACCCGCACTTTCTAACCAAACGATCAAAAAAATCAACAAATATTTATGAAAAAAATTCCTCCAAAAGAAATCTGAACTTAACTCTTTAACCAGTTTTCCCGCATTGTATACTCACACTTCCACAAATCATCTCTCACTCAAATAATTATTATTTTCTCTCTCTCTGTCTCTCTCTCTATATATTAATTTTCGCCCGAAAAAAGCCTTTTGCACCTGAATTGCACTTGCGCACATAAATCCATCTTCCCTAAAATATAATGCCCTATATATTTTTCTCGTCTTGTTCTACTGTTGATTACATACCTTACCTATCTCCACACCTGTTTTCTTCCACCACTCTTTGTTTTTCCTCGTCATGTACATATAATTATTCTTTTTCAATGAATTTGTCAACTTGCTTCAATGGAATTCTCTGACTTTTTCTCCGGGAGATTTGTATTTTTTATTTCTTCCCCTAGCTTCACGCTTCTTTTGAAAATAATTTGCTCCTTTTCCCTTTTACCTACTTTAAAAAACCTATTATTTCACTATTCCTTTGATGGGGGCAAACATATTTTCCTTCTATTCCTTCTCCTTCCATCACCAAAACGACCAACTTCGCACTCCAACAAATGTTCCAATTCTCATATGGTTGAGTGAAAGGATCACTATGGAAAAAAGAAAATATGGGAGAGGGAAAGCTTAACAATGAAATGCTTGTTATATGATAAAAACTAGCTTGTCTATATGTGGATGGAGTTATTGTATTTTTTATGTGGGATTATTTCGAGGTTCACCCATAGAAAAAAGGTGAGATGTGTAAAGTTTTTGGCCTATAAACGGAACATTTGATGGAAGTTGTAGATGTGTTGGAAAAGCTTGGTGAAATTCCCTGGAGTTGGAGGATTTCTGGATTTCCATCGCTAATAGTATCCCTACCTACTGTTGGATATCCTTCTGGTAGAGACCTAAATGGGATGCAAATGTTATGTAGAACTGAGCAATCTATGGATGTAGAACTTGTAGATGGGTTTCTCCCATATGTAGAAATCTCAGCCGGCTCTTTTCAAAAGAGTAGTGACGGTGCGAGGAGAAAAGGTGATGATTGAAAGCGAAAGGGAATCGAGCGCGTAAGTTTTCTTTTTTGAGAAAACTCTCCTCCATCTCCGCCTGTTCCTTTTTCCTTCCCTCTCCCTTCTTCCTCCTTGGGCTTTCTCCATTGTCCAACAGAGACAAATGCATGGAAAGGAATCTTTTTGGAGTCGCTTTTGGAAAATTTGCAAAAACTTTGTTTCACCATATGAAAAGTTTTGTGTTATTGTTGTTGTTGATTTTTCCTCGTGGAAACAACTTTAAGACGCTCTTTTGCACACAGTCATCAAATATATTCGCAAAAAACACTTTATTCTTCCCCAAAAATATTCAACTCCGCACAGCTGCCACCCTCTCTCCTCTCTATTTCACTCTTTCTCTCTCTCTGTCTTGCTTATTTTTTTATTTTCAAAATACAAAATCACTGTATTTTACAAAAGTTCCGTTCGGATCTGCTCTTTCCCACAATTTGTTCAGCTTCAGGCCTCTCTTCTGGTCGGAGCTAGTGGGCTGGAAGTCTAATACCTTATTGGTCTTCCTAATATATTTGAAATTGTGCCCTTTTAGGAAGGCCCTTGGTAGCTTTTGACATTAAGCTCGAGGGAATGGGGTTATGGGTGTTAGAAGGATGTAGATATAACTATGCACTTAGAGATATTGGGAGGGAAAGGCCAGACCGGACGGGCTTTTGATTGAATAAGTGATGAATTTATATATATCTACTCTTACTATGTCCACTTTACACAAGGCACTTGCACTGCATTCTCTCGCACAGAAAAACAGCACTCCGAAAAAAACCCGAGTTTTTTGCACAGTCACTACTAGCACTAAATAGTATAATAAATTTACTGTGTAGTTAGTACCTATATATGTGTAGACGACCCACAGCACTCTTATCAAACTCTCCACAGAAATTATAATGACATTTCACAATAATACTATGTATAGAATAGCTTTTTCTTTATATGAAGGCCAGAAGACTTTAAGGTCACGCATTTTCATGCACTCACCTTATTCTCTCTTATACTTGAACCGACTCGGGAAAGCACAACCATATGAGTCCAATATATTCCAAACTTAACTTCCGGCACTTTACACACTTCTTGCCTCATTTCTTAGCATTAGCTCTCTCATTGTCAGACCCATTTCAGTCATACCACCGTCACGTCACTCTCTCTCTCTCCTCCTTATTTCTTTCGTTTCTTCCCAAACTCACAAAGAAATGAGAATGCTACTGTTTATTTGAATTATGTAGGACATTTATAAACCTTCCACTATGAGTCAGTTTTTTCCAAAAAAGCTTTTGATTTAAAGTAAACAGTTGAGTAAATATTTATTTTTAGGTTGAATTTAAACTTCAGTTAATTTGACTTTTGAAGTCAAACATGAAAACTCAAAGTCAGAACCACTAGATTTTTCAAGCTACTTGAAAATTCAAATGGAACTTGGGTTTTTAAGAGCTACTAGAACTTTCCAGTATTGCTTATCTACATTCAATTCTAATGTTGCTTGGATTCCGAGATTTACCTTTTTGAATAGATGTAGGACGAATTTTAGAATTTTTAGTCTATATTGAAAATGCTATCGAAAAAGTAGAACTAATTATCTACATTACTAACTTCTAATGTATCAAGCTAGAGCTGTATTTTTTTCACAGAAATATTTTTTAAATGATCTCACTTGGTCTTATGGTGATGCTGTGACTAATCCTAAATGAAGGTGAAGGTCATAGGTTTGGCTTTGGAAAATGTAAATAGAATCTCGACAGTTCTAGGTAAATATGAATGTAATTATGCATACAGATTATGTTAGAATGCGTGTCCTGCCCACATGCATAAATGAAATGCAAATATTGACTCAAAGCTCTGCAGTATGAAATCAATTGCTTCTGGACTATATTATGCAAACACATAGCAGCGGCTCACATCACATGGTTGGAAGGTTTATTCTTGCGATTATTCCAATCCCATTAACTTTCTGATACCACAAAATAATATATATATCGATACAATAAAATAAATATGTACTTCAAGTAGTGAACATTATTTTTAGTTCCTGTGTTGTATATTTTGAATTATTAGCGTGTACATTTATATGTAATCTACAAAAGAATTTCAAAACTCGAATCTAACTCTATCTCTCTCAAATACTTACTGTCCGTAAAATTTCCGTTGGTTTTTTTTCGTTCTTCTCCCGCGAGATATGCTCAGAAAAATGTATAATGAATTACTTTGAAAAATTAATAACTTAATAATTAATTAATGGTTTTTTAGAGGAAGCTAAATTGATGAATTAATTGAAATCTAGAACTCAAAGGTTAATATATGATTGTCCATGTCTGTTGTTTGAGGTTTACATGACATATTGTTTAATACTGGATGAGGTGACTAAAGCCATGTACTCTTATTATATTTTGTGCCAATTTATTCGTGCCGTTGTTGACTTCGACGTCTCGATTTGGGTCACACGTTCCTTCCTTCGTTCGATCCCTCTCTCGTCGAAAAAAACTAACTCTCTAATCTCTCTGTCTCTCACTAACCCAAAAAATTGACGAAAAAAATTATCCACAATTGCACTAAACTCCCAAAAATATCAAAAACTTAAAACACTTTTCTTCTACGTCCACCAACTAACAGCCCAGAGTAAGTCACAAGTCTATCTTCTTTTTCTACTAAAAAAATATTCTACTTAATACATCACAAAAAATTCTCTCTTTCCTCCAAATTTATTCTCTTAAAAAATCTTTCCTTGAAAAAAGCATCTCTCAAAAGTTTTACCTCACCTCCTGTATTATATATATGTATATATGTATATATACATAGATATATTAATTAATTAATTAATTACTAGTGAGCCGTGTAGTATTTTGTTGTGGAGTCATGTGGTCATGTAATTATTATATAGGCATCGTAGTTTATAATCATGCAGGTCCTGCGCTAGGCTCATAATTCCAGGCTAACCAATTCAAATCTCATGTATAAAATGACCATTAAAGGGCTAGGTCAGGATGTGCTTCTTTTCAAAAACTTCTACCATTGAAAAATCTACGAATGATTAGTTATGAACTAAATCTAAATAGTCCGGATTCGGATTGTGCAGTGCCTTTTGTGACTGTCACGCGTGCCAAAGTCTCGTGTTGTCCCAAAACAAAAAAGTTTATTAAATTTTCCTAATTTATCTCAGTCACCCCAGAACTTCTATTATTTCCTGCGTATTTTTTGGATCCTGAAAATTCCCTTTTACATTGATTGATATAATCATTTACGTAAAT
This sequence comes from Spatulosminthurus flaviceps, assembly GCA_034693705.1. NCBI lineage: Eukaryota > Metazoa > Arthropoda > Collembola > Symphypleona > Sminthuridae > Spatulosminthurus > Spatulosminthurus flaviceps. Next base: position 13,802 of record JAQFXU010003844.1, read on the forward strand.
TGAATTTGTATATTTCGAATTTAGCAATAATAATTTGAATTCCTCTTGTTTTTTTGTCTATGTGACAAGTGGATATTTCTCCGGGACATGTGAGAAACATGCTCTTGTCACACGAACTGTCAACTTTTATGTATAAAACCTACTTTGTATATATCCTTTATTATATTTCTTACTTCTATTAAGTATAAAGAGCTCCAGTGTAAGTATTAATTGGAGCCTATCCCCAAATGTAAGCAAAGTACTGCATCTGTATCTGAAACAATGCTCTTTCGCTCTGGCTTTGTTGCTTTCTGTCTTTTGACTCTTAATCATAATAATTATAATAATTGTAACAATTACTAAGCTATTAATGCATTCTACTAATAATTATTATTATCCTCAACGTTTGTATGAAATAGGAGCTCGCTCTCCTCCAGTTCTCTGTCTTATTAATTCAAGTCTGTATGATCAGCGTATAGATATATTACTATTATGTGTGTGTAGATATATATGTATGAGCGGTTTTGTGGTGGAGATGCCAAAAAATTATTGATCTGCTTTTCGCGATTAACGCACAGCTCATCGTTGACAGCTCTTCTCCTCTGCCGGCACTCCGTAGATTTTCCTGAGCAACTCTTATGCGTACGGATGTAATTATGTATCATGTCAATGCTGAGAACTGATATCAGGAGACAGGATAAAAGTCGGTTTGTGTAGCAAAACTACCTTTTTATAGGATGTGCGTTGATTGCGACACTTCAACTTTTCTACATGTTTTAATGAAGTTTGTGAAACCTTCAGACGTTTAAACTCGTGTTTAAGAAGCTGATACTTAGCCACAATAATATCCAAAGCTGCAGTGGTAGGGCAAAGGAGTAAAATCATTTGTAAGGTCGCTACAATTATACATTTTAATTCATACTTACATAAATTGCGCCTTCAAAATGGGCTTGAAGAACTGGTATTTTGAAATAATTGTAACGAATCGAAGGGATGAAGTTTGTGACGAAATTCCTGGTAGAATTAAAATGTGAATTGAGTCTGCCAAGTGTGTTGACGTTTAAACGTTTTTATTAAATACTATTTCTGCAGCTCTGGGTCCAATCCTAATCCTAGTACCAGCGTCTTAAGCAAAAACTATAAACGACCAAAGTTTTACATATTTTAATACATTAAACATAATAACATTGGGGATAGTTGTTGAAACATCCTTTAAAAATGTACCGAATTCTTGCTACAACCATCGACTCTAGGGATGAGG
>JAQFXU010003845.1:0-15038 GCA_034693705.1 Spatulosminthurus flaviceps
AGTTAGGCCTTTCTTGACAGCCACGCTTTAAGTACATAGAAAGAGTAAACCTCAACCCTAGCATTATTCCATTAGATGGGTTTGCTTTCACAAAAGTAAAAAATATGGATTTATCATGAGGACAGCTGGCTGTCATTATTAATAAGATAGGAATTTTCTTTTCACATACACACACACACACACACGTAAGCGCTCTTCATTTTAATCCAGATATATCTAGCTTGGCTCGTTGGCTCGGAAAAATATTATGACAAAAACTAAGGGTAACGCACTACCAAAATTTATCGTCCTACAATTCTATGTAATTACAAGGGAGAGATTAGAGAAATTCTAGACTATTTTAAGCATGAATTTTCTCTCTCAATAAAAAGTGTCACAAACAATGGAAGAGTGTAAATAAACACTAAAAATAATAGAAACTTTTCCCATTTTTACAATACTACTTCAAAATTGTCAGGAGGGAAGGAATATCTAAAATGTTCCCTTAAAATGCATCCGATCTTTTAAACATTTATTTTGTCAGACAGAGCATAGGGGAAGTAATGAGGAAGCGGAATGTAATTTATTACTCTGGTCCAATGCACAAATTATCTTAGTATTGAAATGTGGAAGAGAGAAAGAGTGAGATTGAGAAGAAACCTGTAGTTAAAAGTTGGAGTGGAAGTAGTGGAGCTGGTGAGAAAAGGAGAGCATGAGGATTTATTTCGGATAGCAAAGAAACCAGGCTATGTGAGAAAAGTATGTGAAAAGTAATCCGAATGTTCCGTCCACATCCACAACATATGCGGTTCAATGGATATTTTAACTCTCATTGAGCTTTTTCCTCAGCTATACCATCTCCCTCATGTCTCCTATACTTAAAAACTTTGGTTGGTTGGGCAGCTGTAATAATGCTTTTTTTTATTTCAACAGAGCTCTATACACAGGAAACCACTGCACTGTTCATCACAATTTAAGGGAAAAGTAAGAATAGGGAGAAGAGAGAGAGAGAGAGAGAAAACACTCGAATTATTCCAGTCTTTTCTAAAGAAAAAGTCAAGGACTCTTCACTTGGTGTCTATGACAAAGAAATATTCTATGGCGACCGAATGTGTAGTGCGATGAGGATTGGGGAGGAGGACTATGTAAACCTCAACATACTCCACTCCCATGTCTTCAAGCAATATTATTTACTCTGTAAAACTACCAACTCATTTCTTTTGAACCTCTTCCAAAAATTCCAAACTAATAAAATATCTACGAACCAAAAACACTCATCATAGGTTTTTTGCACTCTCCATCCTCCACCATTGAATTGCATCCCCTTCATATCAATTTAACCAAATATTTGCCACGACTACATTCCTCCGCTCCTTTCCACTCCACAACAACGTTTGAGGACGACGGGTGGTCACAAGAGAAACCTCTTATTTTCCCTTGCATTTATTTATTCCCATTGCATTGTTTCTTTCTACTGCCAACAACTTCCTATACAATAATGTCCACGCTCAAAGGAAAACTCCATGTGGAGTGACTACCTCAATCTTCTTCATATTTCACAAGAAACCCCAGGAGTTTTCACAAACTAAAACAAAACATCAAGTCCAGAAAACTGAGGGAACTCCAAGGAAAGAGGAGCATTGGAAGTGGAGCCTTTAACTGGAATCTTCCTACCGTCACAAAGGATTACAAAATCAACACAAAACAAGCAAAACTTGAAAAAAAGGAAAGTAAACGTATAGTATTGCACAAAAGAGGACAGGAATTCTACTGGAACTTGCCAAGTAAGAAGAAAGGAAGGAGAAAAAGCTCTGGTGTTGAGAAATCCATAAATATGCATGATCACGTTAGTCACGTTGACAATGCCCAAAATCCTCATTTGATGAATTACCAAATGTGTCAGTTACACATGCAAGGGGTTTCAGGCTAAATACGTACATATAAGGATCCTCATTCAAGATTCAAGTACAGCAGGATACTAGGAAAAATGACAGGGATGAATGGCACGCTTAAATAATGCAAAAACGCACTGGCACACGTTTCTATATAGTAGTAAAGGGCAAAATAACAAATTGGATTGTAGTTCAGGGACAAACTATAGCACAACATAGGAAAAAAGTCATCTGGATATTTTAATAGAGCAAGGAAGGAGCTCCTTCCTTAACATATGAACTTCCCTACATACTTACTTTTTTCTTTGAGCTTTACTATAGTAATAAGTTACTACTATGGATTTCTTGCGTAATAAATCTGCTAATTTGTTCAAATCATTGTTATGATTACTCTTGCTTTTGAAAATCCTTGCATAAATTTCGCATTTTTTTGAAATGCAAGACAATAAAAATCATGTTTGCACGCTGCGGGATCCATGTCCAAAAACAGAATGATCCCAGCTGGGTCCTCTTATGAGCCAAGCCTGAAGTATACGTTATAGCTTTTTATACTGTAAAAAGACACATGGAGTGATAGAGAAAAGAGTGGGAGTATATGGGGATGAAAAGATAAAAGAAAAAAGATAGAAAACATAGTGGGACATTACAAGTGTATTATGATATTATTGTAAACATTGGATGATAATTGAAGGAGGAAATTTGAGCTGAATATCTATAAATTATGTGGAAGTCTTTAGAAAAATCATTTGATTAATTTCCTGATGAAGGTAAACAGGTTGAATGGGGAGACAATTCCATGGAATGAGTTAGGTCTCCTGTCACACAAACAAATGATACTTCAATGTTTTATGGCTTGGCTTACGTGTCCCAAATGAAGAGACTCACACTTATTGGGCTTTTTACGCCGTTAGAAACACGCCGAGTTTTTTTTATATCATTGCCAAGTGATAGAGAATTTACATGGAGGAAGGAGAATTCTAATGGAAGTTTTCTAGTATAGATGGAAGGTTCCCAAGGGAAATTATGTATTTGTATTTGTAGTTCTCTTCTCTCAAACTTCTAGTCTACTTCCTAAGCATTTTAATTTTTCTTGTTATTCCTCCATTATGTACATACATACTTGATATGCACGTACACATATTGGTTAGGAAATGTGAAAAATAGCAGTGAGGAGAAATTGGTTTGGAGAAGAAGAAAAATATCTCAAGATTTATCTCAAGCTATTTGTACACACACTACACTACACATAGAAGCAAGAACAATATCATTACATAAATAGATCCTTAGCACGTACGTAAAGCCCCGTAAAGTGAAAGGGTTAAAGGGAAACTTATCATTTTTCTCTCAATTTCTTCTCCGCTTGAAAATTAAATTGTAAATCGATCCTAAAATGTGAGATCACAACAAGCGTTGACAAAATTACGAGTTTTTCCGCCCATTTTTCTATCTCCACCTTCCGAAGATTAACGGATCCACGTACTTGAACCATATGCGGCTACGCACATACAAAAAGCACATTAGTATCAACAAATCAACATTTTTCATACCACGTGCTAAAGAAAATGTGCCATGATTTTTGTATTTGTTTTTTTCTTCACTTTATATAAAATTATCAAAACTACGACAATTCTTACTAACTTATACAATCGCATAGGAAAAAATGTTACTTGATTTCTTTTTCATTACTTGACCAAGCAGAGCTTCCACCACAAAATTACCTTGGCTTTTACTGTGAATGGTCAGCTCAGCTCCGATAACTTTACTCATTGAATTCCATAAGACTTATTGCTATCGACAGAGTGCAATTTCTAGCTTTTTAAGACTCTTACGTGTCGAAGGTGAGAGTTCTCCAGTCCTTCCTCATTTTAATGCTTGAAAATGGGAGGAGGAAAATATAGGGAATAAATACGCGATTATGGAAGGCGCACACATACTAAAATTCGCCAAGCTCTTTGACAGGACTTGTATTATAAGATAAAAAAAAAGTCTGAGCTGATTTATTGATAAATCATACGTAAGACATTGGAAAAACAAGTTTTTTTCACACTGGTGAGGAAGCTAAATGTGGAGGAGTTTGTGGAAAATGTTAAGTTGCTTTTTCCATTCAACTGATGTATTATGGATGGGCTGACTTTCATCTACCCTTCTATCTCTAATGGTCTCATCCAAAGGGATAGTAAATACCAAGTTGGATTCGTGCGCGAGAGAGCAATCACTACAGATTTACAAGATTGGGTTGGTCAGTGAGTCTCTCCTCAGTTGATGGAGTGTACCATGGAGAGGGCACATCTATGTATGTAAATCCCTTGGAACCTTCTCTACTATCTCTACCAAGCAAAATTTCACATAAATATTGTATCTCTATACGATTGTACTCCCAAGTGTTTCATATACATTATTTCTACTAATACTTTAGCACCAGCCTAATAAACACAAGCTCGAAAAATAGAGATTTTTGCATGAGAAGTAACAGGAAACAATTTCAGCCTACCCTCCCGAATCTACGTAGTTTCTCCGAAAAAGCCTGGCAGTAGCTTCAATAACCACGTTCATAGTAAATGCGAAATATTTTTTACATACAGAATAAGCGAGAGTGTATTATGTGGACGGGAAGAATGATAATAGGCTATTTATACACAAGACAGGTTTTCCTGCTTAATGAAGCTTTGAAATCTACGAAAGAATCTCTTCGTCTACTCACAATGTAAAATTATACGGAAGGAGGAAAAAGTTTTGTAGGAAAAGCACAAGGAAAAGCGAGACATCAACTTTGTTATATTATTAAGTTATCTTCGAGTATGTTTTTCCAAACATGTACATAATGAAGAGTAAGCCATAAGTTTATTAGCGCTTCGTCCCAATAAACTCTTCCATATTAACTTATATTCGGAATTTGGCCTGGAAATGGAAGAGGAGACTAACAATGAAGGAACAAGAAGCGGATTTAGCGGATTGCTGTTGTTTGTAGAGAGCCTCCTCCTCCTCCTCCTCAATAAATTACTATTTCTTTTTCCTCTGAATTTTTTTCCCTTACTTTCTTGTACTCTGACATAAACAAACAAAGTCAGGAGCGACCTGAAGCAGTTTCAAAAGCACAGTCTGCTCCAAAAGTGCAAACCTCACTTTCATATAGGTTGAGGGCTAATAATTTTCTTTCCATCTTCAAGCAAGAAATTCATCTAAAAGTTAACCTTAGCATAGTAAAGAACAGAAGGGCTGTCACACTACAACCGCGCTCCTGCCTATGAACTTGGAAAGACACTTAAACAGCAAAAAGATTTATTATGTAAATTTAAATGTAAGACAAGTTAAAGGGACGTGGTAAAATATGTTTCTAGAAGAGATCTCAGTCTGGACGTGGATAGGAGCAAGGCCAAGGTTTTGAGATGCTGGAGGAGTGTGTGAGGAGAAACTGGATTAAAATTTAAATTCCCTTTGATTCTAAGGGAATCAGGGGAAGTAGAATATTTAGTCCCAATTCTCCTTCCCACTCAATCTCACTCACTCAGTCTCTAGTAGTTACTTCTAAGGACTTTCCATTTCCAAAGATTTTTCTTGTTGGGCTACAAGTGCTCACTCTCCATTCACTTATCCTTATTTACGATGCAAGGGTAGATTCTTATACTCTTTTATCAGATGAAATCTTTTCTGGAAATTCTGACAGTAAATATTTGCTCAAGGACTTTAAATAGCCGTGCTCTTCCATAACCAGCCCTAATGCTAAAAGTCATGGGTCTCCGTTATTAACCTTCCCCAGTCTGGACAAACATTCCTCCAATCCTTAGTCAACCATAAATTGAGTGTTATTATTTAGCTATACAGTCATTAATATTAATGAAGACACATTATTTGTCATCGGGTATCTTCTTTTCTCCAGTAACAGCACCATTATTAGTATCTCTCCTTAAATCCTTGATATGCTACGATATCATTAATCAAAAGCATGTGTAATAATGAGATGATTCTACAAGTTCATAATATATAAGGATGGAAATTACAGGAGTAAGAATACAGGAATGAATCATTACAATATTCTTGTGGCTGCACTGAAAAGCTCATTATATATTGGAACATTCTTCTTGCCTAAAGGCAATTAAAAGTGAAAATCCCAGGAATTAATTGCACCTTCACTAATTTTATACAGAGGCATTTGCGTATTTAAATTAATTCCCTCCTCATAGCTCAAATCTCAAATGAAGAATTTCATTTTCACCATGAATTATTTTGAGACGCCGGAAGCTGAATCAAGATCATTTCCTAAAAGCTATACTTCCATTGCTTTTATAAGCTCCATAAACGTGAGAGTATCTTTGCTTGTGTGAAATCCATTTAGATGTGCCAACCATATAATTAGATAATGGATCCTGGCCATGATTCATCAGTATTTACTTTTACTCACTTTTATGTACATCCTTACGGTAATACAAATACTTGGTATTTTCAACTTCCTTGCCATTCTCTGAAATTCCAGAGTAACCACAAAGCTGTGGATTTCGAGAGAGGAGCAACATGCTTATGAAATTCCAAGTATCAACATGCAGAAAGTATCATACTCCGAGCCCTGCTGGGATCGGGATCGCAACATATAAGCCCGGGAGAGACATCATACTTGTTTACAATGGGAATGAGCATGTATAATGACACACGTCATTTGCAGGGAGGATTCAGAAATTACCTCTGGACCCATAATTTCCCCTCTCAAAATCATATTGCTTTATATGACGATGTGTTCCAAGTAAAATAGCGAAGGTGACTGGCTCAATAAACAAGCTCGTCCTTGAGTAAAACACCTCGGTAGATCTTTGCCGCAGAGGAGAGTAGGATTTTTGTAGAGAGAGAAAGAGCGAGAGAGAAGCTTTAAATTATTTCTCTAAAATTAAAATTGAATTTTACACGGCTTCACTTGTTTTTATATGAACGTTTCTTTCCAAACTGTTGGGATGAGTGGAATAATTTTCTATGTTGGAGGAGTAGGTGTGAAGGAAGGAAATAAAAATGCATTGTTTCTTATATGCTCTTTCAAGTCAACATCTTTGAGCTTGGAAAAGATGTAGATTTAGCGAGCAAGTGATAATTAACTTTTACAAGCAATATGTATTATTTCACTTGAATACTTTTAAAAATACACAATTGGAGGGAGCATGAATTGATCTGCATATGAGTAAAATTAAGTTTAGACTAGGAAAATACATTGTAGGATTGTCCTTTTAACTTGAAAGACATGTGGTTTTTAATGGAGTTGTAGACAGAGCGAGTACTACGATGTAATAGAGGTGGAGTAGAGCTTTTACATACTTTGTAATGTTAATATGGATATCTGGTTATGCATATGGAAATGGAGAGGTTGAGTAAAAGGCTAATTTATTCTAAAATAAATCTTTGGAGGAAAATTCCACATTAAAAAAGGAAAGTATATGTGAAGGAATTGTGGGAGAAGAGCTGTTGAAATATAGTGTGAGAGAACTGCAGTAAAGGTTCTCGGGCTGGTGTGACAGCCGTTCAGTCTCATTAGAGTGCTTTCGCTAATATGAAACTCGTGGAATGTACCAAGAGGGCTGTCCCTAATAATTATTATTGTAAGAAAGCTCACAGCTGGATAGAGGAAAAGAAGAAGGAGAAGAAGATCAAGTTCAAAGTATTTTATAACCATGCTAATGGTGTGCAAATGAAATGTCCGCTAAGGCTCTAACTATAATATTATTCCGCTTTTAATCTCATCCCAGCCTTTTATCTCACACTAGTAATTTACCTTAAAGGGAAAAGCAATCCTCAGCTATAACTTGTTACACAAAGGCTTATAAAATCTAGCTGAAAATTCTAAACCAGTTCTATAGAAATCATATGTACAATTTTACATAGACAAATATCTATATCTATTTCATATGTTGAAAGTGAGTGCGTTCCTGACAATGAGACGCGGTCTCCTCCATGACCATGACTTTGAAATTTTTCTTTCATTAACCAAGCAATGCTCTATTCATGTTCATGCTAATCCTTTATTATTATCTCACCAAAGTAAATGTATATAAGGACGTTAGAACAATATCATATAGCACCGGCGTACTCATATACGGTCTCATCGCAAAGTTAATTTCCGTCCTTTTCTTATGTACTATGTATACAATAATACGGACTGAGAAAATAGAATCATAATTCTTCATTAGTATTCACGATGGCTTTTAATGCTCTCATTATCATTTCTGGCACATTAATTATTTTCTTAAATCTATATCCCCTTAACCACAAAGTAAAGTAACTATCTATATAAGCCTGTTTGCTTTGTCGGCCTCGATTCTACAAGACTATGGAAGAAGAGAAAACTTCGACCCGTCTTCATTCCGCTCCTTACACACACTAGATATTGGGATGTGCTCAAACTGAGCAAAATAACTACATGTGCATACATGTACGTAGCTACGTATGTACATGCAGAATTTAGAATACCTTATTACAAAGAATTAGCCTAGTTTATCTATAGTTAGATTCATGGGGCTATGGCAACAACCAATCAGTTTAATGAAGCAACTTCGATCAACATAGACTTTCACAATGATCTTCACTTACGACGATAAGGAAGAATACATTTGAACAACTTAGCTCAGTTGAGTCAGCTCGTGAAGAATTAATTAGGGATGTGTTACTTATATTTTACTACTTCCACCTATCTTACTAGAGATTCACTTCATTTAGTTTAACCCTTAACAACCTTTTCACGTGTTCACAAAAAAAATACTCAAGTCTCCATACAATTTGTCCTTCAGATTTTCCACGCAGTTTTAACACACTCACTTTACCATAATTTCAATTAAAAAAATATTTAAAATAGATATATACGACTAAAAAAATTTATAGCTGTAACTATGTATCTTTACCATTGCATTGTATCCATAATATTGTTATTTGTTTGTAGAAAGGATGGCTGTACTTATTTTTATTGGATTTTCAGCAATATTCAATACATTTGAGAAAGCAGGACACGGATAGACGCTACCTATTTAATAGGTGGAAACTCGGAATGTGGAGCTTTGATATTTTGCTAATAATACGAAGCACAAAGCCCTTTTGATTTATAGGATTTAGCTTTTCCTCTGAGGAAAGAAAAGCCCAAGTAATATCCGCAAAGTGTTTCTTAAGGTTTATGAGTTCAAACTGATGGAGTCTATAAATGAAGATGAAGACAGGGAGGGAAGGGAAATAATTTATCTTGGGAACCAATAACTCCAACGAATACACTTTCACAGTTGGACTGCGTATCAAAAGCCTATTTTAGTCCGTCATCTTAAACTTTATTGATGAGAGTGTGGTTTGAAGTCCATCTCCCTGTAGAATCCTAAACACTGGGACATTTCTCAAACTTTTCAATAAAACAAAAATAATAATCTACGGAATCACCTAGCTACATTAGCGTATTATTACTTTGTTCTACTACTTGTTCTGTTTGCATGGTCAGGATATTATGTGAAACTGTATTGGATCTGTCACTTCAAATACAATTTTAAAGGTTTTTTTTGTAGAGTTCCAATCACTTCCTTGGTTGACAAAAGGGCAAGGGAGCATGAGCAAGTGCAAATAATAAATGGTTTATGTACATAATTTCGCTATAAAAAGCTCAACTTGCGGCCAAAGCTTTTAAATTAATTGTGGCATATGGACTTTCTTTACCAATAGCCTTGGCAAGATTCAAGACAATGCCAAGAGTAAGATAAGTTATGGGGGAAATTCAAGGAGAAATAAATACTCTTCCGAAAGACAATGCAGACTAAATAAAAGCCCTTCCCAATAAAGAAATGTTTGACTTTCGGGCTTCTACACCACCCGAGATCATTGAAAAGAACCAAATTCCCAGACATTTGAAGCATTTGGAGCATGCGAGGAGTCCAAGAAAAACCCAAGGAGTCAACTTCATATTCTCCTTATTACATTTGACTGCCGGAGGAAAAATTACAATAATTAAGAGAAGGCGGGCAAGAGCCGTAAACTCGACAAGTTGGAAACGACAGGAGGCATCTGTATCTGTCGACAAGTCTTACCACTGAAACTTTTACTCTCAATCTCTCTCTCAGCCTTTAGCTATTACACAGAGCAGCTACCTTTACATAATACATACCCACACTTGCTCCCATGTTTGAGAAACAAGCAGACCGTCTCAAATGATACTGAACAACAACTTTTCATTCCCATCCTTAACAGCCTCTTCTCAATGCTCTAATATGTAATTCTTACAGAAATATATTATGTACCATTCCACAGCCGACTGAGAATGACACTCAACATATACGAATTACCTAATGCACAAGTATAGCTATTTGACATGAGTTACAAATTGGCCCAGCCTATTTGTACCGATCACACGATTTGTATCAAATCTAACACCGTCAGCAGATTATACATGTAGGCGTTATGGGTTGCTGGGAACTAATCATCCGCTAATAGCCAGAGATGACTGAGTAGGCAGGAAATGACAAAATTAAATAAAAACAAATTATTTTCAAATTCAAATTACCCACCTACATAGGCTTTCACTCTTAATGAGAAAGCACTTGGAAATATAAGATAATTTTGTCACTAATACAATTATTGGGACTTATTGAATTTACACGCTTCTTCTCTGATAATTATCCACCTACACAAAACATCCATATTTTTCCCACCATGTACCTAAATATCTACCCTTCACTAACTTGTTAACTTTTGGGGTTGCTATAGTTTAGTTGTTCATTGAAATTCAAGTTTTGCACTGTCTGGAAAATCTTGACAAGCTAAATCCAATGCAATACTGCATATTCTTCTGTCTATTATACAAATGCAGTCGTCGCACTCCGATTGGTTTTGAAACCACGGATTGGAACGGGGACTCCTCTCTTTCTCTCACTCTGTGTTGTATAATAACAGAGACATTGAGGAAGGGAAAAGTTTATTAGTAAATTGAAATGAAGGCATATGCTTTTAGCGATGGGATAATCATCCCTAGTAGAATACACAACTTGTGAACTTGTACGTGTACATATCAAGAATAAAAGGGAGAGAGAAAGTTGAACAAGTTTTGCATAACTTTCCATTTTACCAGGAACAGCTCAACATAGGGTTTTAGTTTGGAAAACATAATAACGGAAGGGATGTTAGGGACGTTAGGGCAACCTAGAACTTGATTTCGTACGTCATTGAATTTCCACACCAAATCCTTGTTGTACTCAAATGGCACACTTGGGCCTGAGCACCTTCCGCTTATTTAATTACCGGACACTCAAGTAATTACCATGATAAAGCTAATTGCATCCAACCAACTTTCCTTGAAATTTTATTCCACGTAAATCCACACTAGTCGATTATAAGCTTTTCTTTGCCTTTTAACTTCATTCATTGCTGGACTTTTCATGAGTGTGTGTGTGTACATAATATATGTAGAGGCACACATGCAATAGAACTTTCTCTGTGGTGAAAACATCATGTGCATGCAGTGGACAGTCTTTAATTAAATTCGTTAAATTAAGATTGGTAGATTTTGAGGCTTTTTTCGGAAGCAATTGCATTTACTCCTATGTATTGGTAAAGGTTTGAATGGGATTACGCTTGCGGGAGATCAAAGCTAACAATAAATGCATTCGATTACTTCAGGCTTAGTAAGAAGTTAAGGGGAAAGTTGGCGTGTAATTAGGGAACGCTAAGTAGAAATCCTGGGTTTGAATACATAGCTACGGATGCACTCTGACTCTCCTTCACATTCCTTCCAAATACAGAGATGAATCATAAGATTCCATACCAAAAAGACAGGAATACCTATTTAGCTCTCATGCTTTTTAATTCATCTCCTGAATTCAACTATTTTTTTATCTATGGTATCTTGCAAAAATGTAATAAAGGCTTGTATTTTTTTAAAAGGTTTTGAGGAATTCGTATCTTATACAGTACAATCTCCGCGTTCTGGACGCCTTTATAACAGAAATTTTGACGAGGGCGAAAAATGACAGGCGTACAATAGTCGGCATATAATAGAGGCACGTCAATATGTCGTATACTTCAATACTTAAGAATGCCACTAAAGCCGATTATTTATAGCAGAAACTTCACTGCACCCGTTTTTGATATCTAGGCGAAAAAAGTGGTGCGCTTATAATGGAATTTTTCCCGTTTCCCGCTCACACGCATTGCTTTTCCATTTTTTGTCGGAATTTCTTCTTTATAAGCGCGATCAGTATTACTAAGCAGGGTCTGCAGGGAGTAAATCTACGTTCATTTGAAGCAAGTGCATACACTACCGAGCTTTTCCAAATAACAAATTGGTGCAATTCATAAATTGTTTCCCCAACTGGTCTCTCGGAGTGAAAATTTTTAAAATAATATTGAAAACGTCTAAGAGGCTACCTAACTGAGATTATTATAACATTAAGCACATCAGAATACTTACAATTAGACCGAACAGAATTTTGAGGAGCTTCCATTATATTGAGATTTCACACTATACTAGATTGTGTAGAATTCAGGCCATGTTGAAATTTCTGCTTGAAGGCGAATTAGATTGAGCAGTATGACGTCTAACTAAAGTCAATAAACTGATACCTTTTGAACTTGACTAGGTCTGAGTACACTGAAGTAGAGTTGAAATTGTCAGAAGTTGATGAAAGAAGTGAGCCAATAAAATGACACTCATTTGGCTTCTCTCTCTCTCTCTCTCTCAAATGTACTTTCTGCAGATTTTGTAGTACACGCATTGTAATAAAACCAGACTATATATGATCACACGCAGAGGCGCAGATTCCTCTTTAAGAAAATGAACCTAGTGTGTTACCATGTACGGAATGAGATCCACGCTTTTGGCCGTAATACCTTTAAACCTCTCAGGACAGTCCCGTTGTCCCATCTTATTAACTGTTTTGATACGTTGCTAAAAAACTTTCTCATGTTCTCTTCTAAATTTATCACTCGTACTTAACTGCATAAAAGATTTTTATTTTTAAGCTACTCCTATAGGCTTTCTTTGCCAGTAGTGCCCAGGGAATAAGTGAAGCATGTCCTAAAAGAAGTCGGAATCTACTAAATGGGATTTTCCTAAGAATTGTTGTCTCTTGAACGTAACTTAATTCGTACATGTAATTTTATAAGAAGATTGTATTAGAAGATTTTATAAGAAGATTTTCAATGACTGACGTCTCCACCAACTGATCGCCTTTCAGCCACATATATTTCCCATTATTATTATTAATATTATTCCTCACAAGGACACAATTATTTATTTTGTCAAGGTAAGAAGTGAGCGGATTTAAAATGACAAATATGTTTGCACACATCTTCATGAACTTAACCTTTATTGGTCCAAGTTACCATGTATGGACGTTAAAAACCTACGCACGCAGGACTCACAGGAAAAAAAATCAAATCAACTTATTTATTCAAGTGGAAGGTTAGTAAAGTAAAGGGAGGATGGAAAATTGTATAAAATGTAGATTGGATAATTCACATGCATTTAACATCAGACCATTTGATTTTTTTTTGCGTCTACACGAAATACGAGACTGCCCCTAACAATGTCTCTTGCATAAATAGTAACTGGCTCGCTCAAAATCCAGGAAGGGAAATGTGTAGAATGAGAGAGCACGTGTTTGAAAACTTGAGAAAGTACATTTGATCGAATAGATACTAACAATGTAAAATAGGTTCCTCAGAAGGAACGGCCATGCATACTAAATCTATATGAGATGTTACGTAACTACATACGTGAAAATCGAGAGGAGGAGCAGGACTAGAGAGAGAGAGAGAGAGAGCACCACGGGAATTTGTATTCGGTCTTTTAATAATGCCACATGGGTTTTAAGTGAGACTTGTGACATATTTGTTGTCACTTGATGTCGTCAATTTGTCACCAGCATAACATTAGTCTGCCAAATATTAAGCAATTTCCTATTTATTCTGTATTATTTTTATGATTTTCTATTTACTCTTATTTCGTGTCTCCATTTATACTCTCAAGTTGACTTTATTTATTTCCCATGTCGTTTTTTTTCTGCTGACGATGCTAACACTTCCTATACGTTATTATTAATACATATGTATGTACATTTCTACAGTAGAGATGTATATAGGCACGTAAACGCTCCTGTCTTTCAAGGTTCGTGTCCTCACGTATGTGTGTACATGGGGAGTTTCATATAATTCCATTACTTGTTGTTTATTTTTGTCTGTCCTTTTCTATAATAGTTGCTTCTTTCTCCTCCCCATACACTTCTCTTTTTCCAACGATATTTTGATACGCTTGCAAAAATATTTTCCTACGAAAGAAGGCTAGAATTACCCTTTTCTCTGGCTCTTGGGGCCAAGGAGACCAACTCGTATTTGATTGGGAGCCATGCCCTACCAATTGTGTAAAACTATTATTATTTCTCCACCATCAAAATAACCAATGAAAGATCCTTACAATTTACTCAAAGCTCAAATTTCAAAAAACTTCACACCCACGCATTCTCTCCTGATTTGACATCATTGGTCAAAATGGAAGGAAATTGAAATCTCAGAGCAAAAATATATTTGAACCAAAACTCCTTGTATTGGTCACTATTGAATTGACATTACTGCGTAGGTACATATGAGAATGAGATGAAAGGAAAGGAAAGTCACGTACCCTTTTAGGACCAAGCCATGATGGACTAGGCTGACCAATAGTAATTAATTATCCTTCCGCTACTGTCCTGTGTTTTTGAACGACGGACTACAACTCCCTTTAGAGTTATGCTTTACAAAGGTTCTTCCTCATTACATTGAAGGTGTGTTTGGTTTTTAGCAGGTGTTATCACTCAAAGTGTCTAAGATCTACGGGGTAGTCTCACCACGCTGTCTGTACGACACAAGTTCTGAGGCACAACTCATCCTTTTAGTTTCTGCACACTTAATGTATCTTCTATTATTCTCTTGACAGCATGTTCTTAATCAAGGGGCCAATTCAAACGAGCAGCTCCGGTCTATTAAATGATGGAGAGCCAATAGATACTATTTCAACTTGACTAGTTAATCATAGGGACTCTCACAGTGTCACAGCCCTATATAATTCCCTCAATGCACACTTTCAAGCTCTTGAATATTTAGTAGATTCAGTTTCTTTTCTCAAAGTTACTACTACAAGTTTCAAGTCTTCGTTGATTTAATACTTGAGTCCGTCTGTATTATTTTCCTTGATTT
>JAQFXU010003846.1:0-15034 GCA_034693705.1 Spatulosminthurus flaviceps
AGTTTAACCTTAATCCCGTGCAGGAGAATGTGCGCTCACTAGGAGTGATGAGTGCCATCTATGAAGAAGCTTTTACAGAGACAAACTACTGGAGAATTTTAATCCCGCGGCCCGCCCATTAGAATTATTTTGAATTTGTAGCCCGACCGAGACCGATTTAGAAAAAATCGTTCAACCCGAACCCGATTAAAGCCCGATCGAATATTTTATTTATAGCCCGAACCCGGTCTAAACCCGCTGGTCGCAATTTTTTTCGACCCGAACCCGGGTTCGGGCCCCAGCTCTACATGCAACCAATCTCAATGCAACTTTTTATACGTATACTACATAACAGTAGTATTAATTTTAAATTTCAAAAAATGTTTTTCTGTTGTAGAACAACTTTTTTTGAAATTTTTCAAAATTGTTTTTTTCAAAAATTTATTTTTGGATAAAAAATGTTTTTAAGGCTAAACTTTTGTTTTTGGTTGAAAATTGTTTGAAATTTTTTAATGAAATTTGAAAATGACATCACAATTATAAACTAAAGGGGGCGGTGGGAGGGGGCTGACGCCGCCCTCCGCTACAGCATCAAATTATCGTGGAGCGATGATTTTTAATACGTAAAGGTTAATAATAAAGATTAGCAATAAAGATTATCCAATCAATACTAAGTATTTAAATTGCCCGAGTCGTCATGGTTCGTTCAATGCACTCAGTTGTGCGCATGAGCAACAATTCGGCAAAACAGTATTTCGTCAATATTAGAAATGTCAGTAACCATATCGACAGCGATCATTTTGTCAGCGATTTTTTCGTCACCTGAACCAAAACATTTTGTCGCCAGACATTTCGTCAAACACTAAAAATCGAAGTACTAAAAATGAACGTAAGCTTCAATCAATAACATTAGCGGCTCGGGCTGCTCACTTATGCGAATCAGTCTCCTCAGCATACTGTTCTCAACCTCGCTCCTAAAATCCACTCTCCTACTCACAATCAGCTACATTTTCGGTCGGTTATTGACATTCCTGACAAAATGTTTATGGACATTATGTTTACTGACGAAATGCTAGGGATTCAATCAAAACCGCACTCTCTAGAATAATCTGGAGGCAAGGGCACAGATCTCAAAACCGTCATTCAATGGTGGGTACTATGGAGGATGATTCGGCTATCCCAGCTTCTTCGGAGGCTGTGGAGGTTAAGGAGTCTATGGTTTCGGACACCCAGGGTTCTATGGGCATGGATATGGTTATATGGATATGGGAGTCCCTACTCCCTGTGATGCTTAAAATACATATATCGACGGCTCCCTCCACAGGATCTTTATGTATTTGAAATTTTTGTAAAATTTATACTTGTCTACAAAAGTTTCAAGTCGATAGTTTTTAAAATATGATGTCCTAGATGCATTTTTCGCAAAACTTTGCCATTTAGTTGCTCAGAAACCAATGCCCGCACGGTAATATGGTAGATACCGTTAGCACTCGTCAAGAGCTTTTTAATGATATCCACCTCATGAAAATCCGAGAGAGTCATCACAGCATAAAAAATAAGCTTCGGGATAAATATTTATCCCGAAGTTTGAGAGCTTGTTTAGCATGGAAAAGTGCATATGAGGCAATTAGCGGCTATATACAAATAATCTACGTAGTTTTTGCTACAAAATCCAGTTTTTACATTTTTATTATCATTGCCCACTTTTTGGTATTAAACCTCGCCAAAGAGACTGTATCGCCATTTGCTCCATGTTAATGAAATCGACATTTATCGTAATGGTGAGTAGTGCTGTGTATATGGGATGGCGATTTTTTCAAAAAAGATGCTCTTTTGTATGTAAATCTCGAAAATGGGTTCAAAATATTAAAATTCACAAAATCGATATTTAGCGAATTTCAACTTTGCCGGTTTTTGTTGAAAAGGAGCCACAGTGATCGTGGCTGACTCGGCGAAGTAATATAATATAATAACGAATCTACCCGCAGTAGCAATACTTTTTCAAGCTATAGTCACTGATACATCGGCTCTGTAATCCGTACCTGTTAACTCTGCTAATATCTTGGGCAACTTCCCACGTTCCGTCAGTATGATGAGTGACGGTGGCCTCAAAAATGCCTCCACTTGGTTGTACCCTGAAAGATATGCTATAGGTGACTTGTTGACTTGATAACCTCTCATCATCAACGTCCCGAATGACTTCTGATTCATCTACAAAGTTGACATTTTGGATGCGGTAGACATGAGCGCTCAAAATAACGTCAAATTCCAGCTTCAGACACTGTGGCAACTTCGCTAGCAACTTATTCAGAATTGCCACAGCTTCCTTGCCACCCTCCAGAACAACTTCATTCCCTTCCAGCAGCAACGGTTTTAGCTCTCCACAGACACACCAATGGTTTGAAATTCCTGCTTCGCCGCAGGTCCTTGTTGGTGGGATCTGCATGAACAGACTAATGCCCCTTGGCGGTTCTCCACTATAAGATAATCGGAGTTGTCGTTTCCATAGCGAATAATTTTCAATATTACTCAAATGTAAAAGATCCATGAGCGTTTCATGGAGGTCGAAGTGAGTTGTGAGTAGGTTCTCGTTCCCTTTAAGATTTCTCACTGCGGATGGATACTTTCCTTGAAACCATTTCGGTAGCACAAAATAGAGAAAAGGCATTCTTTCTTCGATTTTACCTTGCAAAGTAGAGCGGATATCGCCATTTCGAATGCCATGGTCGCTCATGAGAATGAGCGCCGTGTGATTGAGATAACCACCATTGTTGAACCATTTGAGTGTCTCGAGAAGGAGAGGATCTCCGTACTGACCATAATTGAGCTGATCGTGAGTGAGAGCCGTTGCCCAAGTAAAATGGAAATACCTTTTGTCGTTACTCATTGTGGCAGCCATTTTCTTCACTAAATCCAGTAACACTCCGAGTGTAAGACGGGATCCATGACACATGGAACCAATCCCACCATGAGTAGTATGTCCGATGAGCTTCTCCATAGTTCTCAATAGAGGGTGATGGTAGTAGTCTGTGGGCTGGTTAACAAAGCCGCGCTTCGCATGGAGGAACAAACCAACCTGAATGGCATCTTCACTGAACGCTGTCCTGTAACCTTCTTCTGAAAACTTGTTCCAAATTAGTGGCACATTGTCAAAAGCTTGCTCAACCTTCCAACCAGTTCGCTTGAGGTCAGCCTCGGAAAGGCCACTTAAAACTGGGACTACAACGTTAGTAAAAATATTGACATGAAAAGAATTTACTCAGGTGTGAGCAGCCATTACAAGTGGGAAAAACAAATGCATGTTATAAATTACGTATATTTGGAAATGTATTATCTGCGTTCTTGGTATATCCCCGCATTCCAACAGCAGACAAATTATTCTTCAAGTAATCATAAGAAAACTTGAAATTTCTCATGAGGCTCATGTGAGAGACACTGTCAATGCCCAGCACAACTACATTCACCCGTGGACTACCATCCGCCAGAGGAACTTCCTTCGCCAGTGGTTTCAAGGGTACAAAGCCAAATATATCCACGAGTTTCCAAGTAGCTTCATCGTTGTCACTTTTAAGACACTTAACAAATATAAACTCATAGTTTGTAGGCACTTTTGTGACGTTACTGGTAATTCGCTTGCACGCGGTTGCTGTCCTGCAAAAATTAATAAGCTTTTACAATTTTAATTAATAAATATTAAGTAATAAATAATGTTGGTTTTTAAAACTGAAAACATTTCTACACAAATTCCATTTCGGATCCTCTCTTCCTTTCAAATTTCCGGTAACAGCAGCTTAAATAACCATGCTCGCTAGGATCCCGTATTTTAATCAGGTTACCCTGATAGTCGGTGGTAAAATACTGGGGGTGGTCATATCCACAATCTAAATCTTTTACTGGTTCTTCTATGTACTCCTCAATTGAAGGATCGTACGGATTAAGTTTAGGAATGCGACAGGTCACAATGGGACCCTTCACAGATATCGATGGATTGAATCCTAGAAAATTTAAGGCTCCATCGAAATTTCCCCTGCAAAATAAAAGCACTACAATAGCAGCTGTTAATAGTAAAACTAATTTCCGGTGACGTTGGTGGACACTTCGGAAGCCTAAAAATATCCTGATAATATGTCGGGAATTTTCGTACGTCATTGAACTTAATGGTAATAGTGGAGAGCTTCGGCAAGATAAACCGTGGGGATTACTCTTTCTTAATGTGAGCTTAACCTGAGGACGGAGATTCTGGCTAAAGGAGCAATAATTTATAATGGGTAATCTGAAAATGCCTGAGTTATTTTTACATCCAACGCATTTAAGGGGAAAGTCGTAGTGCGTAATTTTCTTCTTGTTTGATGAAAACATGAAAAGGTCGGTCGCTAATACCCAACTCCTCCAGAGAAGCTTCCAGCAAAATTTACTACAAACACATGCCTACAACAAAACTCAATGTCACGAGCTCTGTCAATAAATTTAAAAAACTTTGTTTATCGAGTAGTCATCAGAACTTACATGCATCACGAAAAATCGAGGTTAAATGCTAAGAATATTACTGAATTTCAACTTAACACGCTATTCTAAAAAGTAGGGGAAGTGTTGAGTATGAGTACTTGTGGATGAAGTAGCTATTAGTAAATAACTACGCGAGAACGATGTAGACTCTAGTATAATCCTAACACGACAATGTTATGATATATAATTGTATACAATACTGGATACGAGAGATTAACGCTATACTATTTATGTGTCAATGGGCTACCTAAGTTGCAAAAACATATTTTCATTTCTACGTGTCAGTACTGATAGGACACGACCTTCGACCAATCTCTCAGTCACCTCACGATTTTGTAAATGCGTAATTAATTGATATAATTGACACTTCACAGATAATAGCTCTTGCAGTTTTGATTTCAATTGAGTAGCATTTCATTTGGAATCTAATAACTGCAAGGGAACAAGACCAACGACAAGTTTTATTTACTTAAACCTAATAGTATACACACACCAATATTTACCAGTAAAGTTACAATAACTAAAATAAAGTAGCAGATTAAAATTAGTTTAAAATGAGGGAAATTTTATTTTTACTCAGACAAAGTTTAATCGACTTGGTAATATTATTGGACAGTGTCTTGTTTTTCATTGGTTATTGGCCCATAGTTTGGACAGTATTGCAATTTATCCGCATGAATTAGGAAACAAAGCTATTGAATATTTGATAATGTTATGTTAATAGGATTTCGGGAGAGTCATTTGAACTCGGGGAACGTTTTTGACTAGTATCGGCTGCTCCTGTGTCGTCACCAAAAGATGTCGTCACTTTCATGCAATCCTAATTTTTTTTAAATGTCACTGTCGGGTAAGATTTGAATAAACATGACTAATAGAATTTTATGAGATCACGATTGTTTTGTCATTATCTCGAAACCCCAAACTCAACTCGTTAGAAATTAGAAATCCATATTTCCCAATCCCAATATAGTATGGACGTGTCCGACCCTGTGCCACCTAGGCAGCTCCCCTGATGGCTAACTGCCACCTGGTTCACTGCCTCATGGCTAATTGCCACCCCGGCTACTGGCCCCGCCGACTTGCAGACAACTGCCCCAGCCTGGCTGATTTCCCCGTTAGATAACTGCCTCTTTGGCCATCTGCTCCATTGTTCAACTACTCTGTTGGCCAACTGCTCCGTTGGACAACTGCACTTACTAAAAAACGCATTCTTAGACGAAAAATCGCTGGCTAATTGTCAATTATCAAATATGCTAAACTCCATAATTTCTCCCACGCTAAGTCCAGTACTTCCTCCTATGTTAAGTTCCATACCAGGTAAGGTCGCATTATCAACTATGTTAAGCTCAATAATATCTCCTATGTTAAGACCAGTGCTTACTCCTATGGTAACTTCCATGCCGGTTAGGTTAGGTTAAATTAGATTAGATAAAGTTAGATTAGGTTCGGTTAGGTTAGGCTAAGTTCCACAGCATGTAAATCTCGTTAAAAAATCATCGCTACGCGATAATTTAATGCCGTCGCGCAGGGCGGCGTTAGCTACGGCCGTCTCCTTTCCCTCCCGTTAATGTAAGATTTTCGTCATTTCAAAAATTCCCGCAACAAAAAACCTATATACATGGCCCAACGTAACATTTTGTCATACCATTTATTGCAAAAAAACATTTTTCAAGCAAAAATAAATTTTTGAAAAAATTAAAATAAAATTTCGAAAAATTTTGAAAAAAATAAAATTTTGAAAAGAAAATTTCGAAAAATTTTGAAAAAAATTTCAACCGAAAAAAAATTTGTATTGCTCAAAAACATTTTTCAAGCAAAAATAAATTTTTTTTAAAAAAAAATTCGAAAAAAAAATGGTTTTTATTTTTTTACGGACGAACACGCGGACCGATTTCAACCATAATTGAACTTGTCCGAGTGGACAACCTAAGTAATGGTCAAAAAAAATTTGAGCGAAATCGGTCAAGTAGTTTCTGAGCATCTATAACGAGACCACGGACGTACGGACGTACGGACAACGGTAAATTACTAGGGCCGCTAACGCCGCCCTAAAAAACACGAGACAGCGAACATGTTCTGTCTCGTAACTTTACGAGACGCATGTTAATCAAACGGGGTCTCGTAAAATACGAGACTGTTCATTTCACTGTCTCGTGTTTTTTTAACGAGATTTACATGCTGTGCTAAGTTCAATCAATGCAGGTTAAGGTTGCACTATCTTTTAAGTTAAGCGAAATATTTTCTCCTTTGTTAATCCCAATTCTTCCTCCTATGTTAAGTTCCATGCCGGTTAGGTTAAGTTAGGTTGGGTTAAGTTCAATGCCGGTTGAGGTGGCACTATCTGTTAAGTTAAGCGAAATAATTTTCCCTGCGTTAAGCCCAATTCTTCCTCCTATGTTAAGTTCCATGCCGATTAGGTTAAGTTAGGTTGGGTTAAGTTCAATGCCGGTTGAGGTGGCACTATCTGTTAAGTTAAGCGAATTAATTTCCCCTGCGTTAAGCCCAATTCTTCCTCCTATATATGTTACGCAATGCAATAAGCCATTGAGGCAGTTAGCCATTGGGGCAGCATATTATGGGTGGGATATCGCCAAGGTGCCAGTCGTCAGGGTGGTAGTCACCAGGGTGGCAGTTGTCTCCGGGGCACTTAGCCTTCGGGGGAGCTGCCCAGAGGGCGAGGGCAGTCAGCCGGGAACCAATAAGGAAAACCCCGAAATTTTCGAGATTTTTTTGGGAAAAGCTCATTTTGCTCCATTGCTTAGTTAGTACTGGTTGTAAGTTGTATAAATAAGCTAACCGCGTTTTTCTTGAGTACTGTATCCGGGAGGTACTTTTACCTACTTTAGGTTTCAGACTATTTGAGCATATGTTTAAGGTTTTGAATGAGTAATAAGTGCAGGTATAGCATAGCTTGGTAACGTGTATGTAGTTAAGAATTTATCAGCGGTGAGAAGTGAGGTCTGCTTGATGGACAGACAGTAGCAACCAACTGATGTTGAGGTAGCTATGGACCCTATCACAATATTAGGGTCTTGTAAATGATCTAGCAGAGTGAGCATTCATACCTCAAATATATATCAAGGGTCAGTGGGAACGATTTTTGAAAATTTAGGAGGGTTTCTAGAGTTGGAGCGTTAGGAAATGATAAGGACGTTGGGTCAATTTCTGGAAATCAGGAAAGTACATGTGTAGCATGTACATAGAGATGAGTAATGTGTGGCCAACAAAAACCAGATAATCATCATTGTGTTATGTCAGGTTCCACAGTGTACATCGACCACAGTAAACTCTCCTGTCGTCATCACATTCCCCTATAGCTTAAATATTGTTAACTTTATAGTTTAGTCAGCGACATACTCTTTCTGGCTTTGCTCTCTCGCTCTTTCTCACCAGCTCTTTGTTAGGGTTGGGACACTTCATATTGGCTAATTGCAACAAGTATGATTATTCATTTCCCTTCTAAAGCTGCAATGAAAAAAGAGTGGAAAAGAGGAAACGAGCGTAGGGTCACAAAGGGAAAACTGGAGCTACGCGCTCCAATGGTAAACGCTCCTCTGCACCTGCATGAATGACCTCCACGCATCCTTGAGTGCACTACTGCACACAGCCAGGATTCACACTTCGTAAGTACAAACCGTCGCTGGAGAAGCAACGTGGTCTAACGCAAGAATTGCTTAAGTGCAAACTGAAATAACCACCACCAGATTTCGTGCTAACTGAAATAACCTGTACATAGTCTTTAAAGGATGATGCGCTTCTTGGAAGACATTTCAATGGAATACTTCTAAATGCATAATTTCTGTGACCTTTTGATATTTTCAGTTTTGTGACAATGTCTGAAACCTAATATCCGAAACTTGGAAAAATCTCTGGAACTATATCGTCGGGTAAAGTTCAAAAAGGGGCTATATGCTGAAATCGCTTGCTGGTTACATGCTAAATCCCGTATGAGGGATTGTTGGATCTACAAACAATTAGGTAACCAATGAAAATCCAATTTCCTGAGACCTGTCTATTGCAGTAAGCAGAGAAAATTGACAAATGGTATAAATCTTGTTACACAAACTCCTTTGATTTGACAAAATGTTCGAAATGCTTTTTTTTCTGGGGTACCAAAGGTTTGCAAGTTAAAGAGATCCTAAAACATTAATTAATTACGTCACCATCCGCTCTTGTGGATAGCTAGATGTTTAGTAGTTCTTAAATATTTATCAATGATGAACTTTATCATCATGCTTTACAATTGCCACTTCATTTGGATTTGCGCTGGTGGTAGTAAATCTAAGCTATTTTTATCAAAGCCCATTTCTAAAAGAAAAATGAGCCTGCAATGCAGCAGTTACAATAACATTTTAAGAAAGAATAACATAATTTTATTCAAAAATACAGATTTATGCATATCAAACGTTTATACAATCAGGTCTGCGTACAACGTACGGATAAAATCGCGGTTGAAGACTTGACAAGAAGCATGCCGAAAACACGCACGTTGAACAAAGAATGTAACCTAATATATATACGAATGCACACCGATGGACTTTCAGAAAAAATCGGATGCTTTTGGCCTCAATGAGGACGAGGCACCAGGTAAATTAAGGAGATTATCGGTTAGACTTGTTCCTGAGGTAGTTGAGGATGGTGTAACACTTGTTGTGGATATTGGTTTCGGAGTTTTACGAGGTGTTACAACGGGGGTTTTCAGTCCTACGGGGGTCCCAATCCGTTTTGGAGTATATGATTCTCGGAGGGCTTTGTCAGTGTTTATTCTACTTTTTAAATGCGATTTCGCGAACTTTTGAGCCGCTGGAGACATTGATGTTAAACGATCTAATGAGCTTGTAGGACGAGGTGATGGCCTAGAACGAAATTGACATTCATTTAACAAGCCATTTTTAAAACACGAATATATTTTCCATGAATTTTAAAGTGCACACTTACGATTGCAGACCAAACCTTGCAGCTTCAATTGCTTTCTGCTTCTTGTACCGATATCGTTGGCTGACTTTTTCTGCTAACTCTATCGCTAGTCTCTCCCTTTTAGAGGTGTTCAGCATCCTGAAAGGCTTAATTGGTGTTGACGGTACTGGAGTATCTGAACCATCAAGTCGAAACGGGGTACCTTCAATTTCACCCCACGTCATGAACGGCGACTCTTCTACCCCTGTGAAATACAGAAATAAATACTGTTTGGTAACAACAATGGATTATTAAGGGACTAGGGTAATTTTAACTAAAAAAGTTAGATAAAAAAATCTTCAATCACTGAAACTGCGCACCTGGCTCAGGTACTGGAGTTTTAACGAAGCTGAATCCATTTACTTTCGGAGCATCAGCTTCGATCTCTTTGCCGTCGAGTCCAATTTTTCCTTCCGGAACTTTAAAAATGGTAGTTTTCCCAGTAGAATCAACTGCATTAGTGTTTTTAAAAGGGTTTTCATCGTACCGGGTATTGTTTAATACTACCTCAGGTTTCTTCTTGGCTAACTCCACTTCTTCCTCAGGCGTGAAAGGCACACCTAAAAGAATTGAACGGGCAACGTCATGAATGGTTATTCAGGGCACGCACTATTTACATTTTCACTTGCAAAGGGAAGGGTATTCAATCTTACCATCTGGAACATACATGATGTAATTTTTATTTCTGTACGTCCAAGTGTCAATATTCAGCGGCCTGTTATATTCCAAAGCCTGTTGTTCAATTGAAGGTAATGCTAATGATTTATCAACGGTTTCCTTGTGCTGAACTTCAGCATCGTACAGCCACGAGTACTGCAATTTCGATAAATAAAATTAATCTTTTTACTTGCGAAGATGTTTTAAATCCACCAATATCTTCTGAAATATGCGTTTATGCAAACAGTTGAATTTCTACTCACGTCACCTTCATGTATTACGAATGAAAATAAACCATGCCAAGCAAAGTCTACTAAAAAAGGAATTTCACGCTTTTCGTAAACATACCTTCAATCTGTGCTTTCGATCAGATTCCTCCATTATATCACGAAAGCTTTGATTATCTTCACTGGTATACGTGTCCAGGTAATGATTTAAACTCATATTTTTGGCTGAAGATTTGGAGGCTTTAGAGCTTGTAGACACAGCATCATCAGCCGGTGTTTCCATGGGTAGATGAGTAGGAGATGATTCTCTGTCACCCTGTGGTGTTGGTCTTGGGATATCAATCGGAGTCTCAAAAGTGGAAGGTGTTTCGGTTGAAACTAAAAGGCAAAAACTGTTAACTGCAACCTGCTACTGAATATATACACAACTTCCTAAAGATCAGATTTAACGAACTGCATGGTCTAAGAGCAAATCCATGAGGATTCGACATGCAGCTTACAGTGTGTTGGTAAAAACTTATGAGATCTTGGTTTGTCATTACATGATTTTAAAAAAATTCTTTTAGAGCTAGAATATCCCAATATGACTTATGACGACAGGTATAGGAGACGTAGGGATAAACATACACATCCACTGACCACCGATTACTCCTAAATGTTGTGCAAGAAATGGATCATTCCACCAATCAAATGTGTGTCAAATACGAAATACGAACTGTACTACTTCGGAGGTTTTATCAATTTTCAAAACAATTACCGAAATTATAGAAACGACCGGGTAAGAAATCGACAGTTTCAGTTTATAATTTCAAGGGTTTTTCTATCATTTTAGCACTGATTAGTAGATTCGAAAACAATCTCCACGAACTGTATTGGATATATTATGGTCGAAGAATCAACTATTTTTCACAAATCTTTTCAGAGTGACCCTGGCTGAACCGACATATAGGTTTTCCCCTGATATCTTACACCTGCCATTAATATAGGAAAATTCCAGCGCCTAATTTTTTTTATAAATATTCAGGTAATCACCAGAACAGTCAGTGTACGTTTGTGATGGTTTAAATATATGTTGTAATTAAATAATAAAGAACTGACATAGTTTTCAGAACAACCTAATTTTGTACCTATCCAAGAGTAACTCGCTAATTAAGTTAACTTGAAACAGCACCAATTTTCATAAAGACACAGTTAAAACACTTACCTAAATTAAGCCTGGGAGTTTTTCTTCCTAGACTGTATTTGGAATAAAGTTCGCGTAGCATATGATAATCATTGTTTTCCATAGCATTCAAATACGCATTCTGAGCTTTCAATTTTTCCAAATCCGGGAAAAAGTCCCGTTCAACAATTTTCTCCAGTTCCTATTAATTCAAATTTAATTTCTTTGTCAATCCCAACTAATTTTTAGAAGCTAACAAGCGGCAGTCGAAATTGAAATAAGCAATTCATATATGATACATAATCTGTAAGTACAAAAGTAATTTACCTCCGCATATTTATCTTCCTCTAAAACAATACGCTTCTTCTTATCTCCTGGCACCTCTGGTACCTTAAAAATTTGCATTGTATTTGTCTTTTTAGTTGCCACAACTCCTGCAACCTTTGACGCGACAGTAGCGGAAGCATCGACCTTGTCTGTACGACTTCCAACTTCCGTCACCTCTTCTCCCTCAGACATTTTAGCCTTGGTAAGGTATTCTCCAAAAGCACGTACAAATATATATGTCCACAAAAATTATTACTTCAAAAAAATTTCAGTCAATTCAATTTGGTGGTCAAACGCCCTCAGAACACACTTCCTAGGCCTAACCTAAAAACAAAATGTTTGATACAACAAAACCTCAAACGCAATATATAGTTTATTCCTTCAATTAAATTACTACCAATTTTGTTAATATATAATGCAACACCAAAATGTTCAGAGGTCAGATACTTGTCGTCTATTTCATTTAAATTATATCAAAATGTATACTACTTGATTCTACTGCTATTTCAAATACAATTTCAAATGAAAGACGAACAACATTGAACATATTGATCACAAATTGGTAATAACCTAAACTTTTATTGTACACACCTGGATTTTTCCTTAGTGTCTTGTCTTCAGCACAAATCAAGAGAATATTTTACGCGCAATTTAAAATTACTGAAAGTGTAGGAGCACCTAACCTTAACAAAATTGTAAGATGAGGAACTCACTTCTACCTTAAACTGAAGATACTATTGCCAAACACCATTCACAGTAAATTAAACGAGAGTACTAAAAATAATTATTAATTCTCTTATACTGAACCGATTACTACGCTGAATCTGAAATCTGAAACCTGAGAATGTAACTATTTAATCTGAGACAAATCAGTACTTCACTTTCTCTTCATGTCTGCACTCTGCACTAGTCTGCACTGGAACTGGAAGTAAAAGTTCATGATCATGATAAACGATACAACGAATACAACGTCGTGTCGTAAGTAAAACTCCTAACTCCTATAGTTCAATTCAAATTTGCCGGTACATTATAGCATGAGCAAAGTCAAGGGGGTCAGCAGTGGCAAGGGCATCTGGAAAAAATTCACCAACCATGTCATTCATTCGAGCTGATTGCGAGTGGACTAGAAACCTTATTTTACTAGTGATAGGAACATAATTTTTTTGAATTGCAAATTACAATGTTTGATGGTAAATGGCATCGGAAAAATATTATGGGGATTGCAGTATGTATTCAATGCATCGAAATGCATCCATTTTGTTTTACATAAGAAAGATATTCGAAACATCAGAATAATCTTTTGAGATCGGGAAGGTTTACGAAATATCGGAATAATGCGACTGGAATCGGAAATGCAGTCGAAACAACGGAATAATATTACTTGCATCGAAAAAGTAAACGATTGGGTGAAATAATTTTTAAGGTATCCAAAAAGTAAGCTACACATTGGAATTTAGTCTCTTTGGGGCAATATTTTTTCTGTCGGAAGAGCAAACAAAGCATTAGAACAATATAGTTTCTAGTTTCTATACCAAATGTAAACAATGCATTGGAACAATATCTTTTCCATATCAAAAGTAAACACTGCATTGGGAGTATTGGGACTTGAGGCAATATCTTTTCTATAGTAGAAGTAAACAATACATTTGAGAATGTCTTTTCTTTATTCTTTATCATACGTAAACAGTAAACGGTATATCTATTGGGGAAAATACTTTTGGGTTATGGATCAATATGTCATCGCAAGTTTCGTCTATGCGATATGTACATATTGCCAGTCCTAAAATTCGCCTGGAAAGAACTTAATTTCGTTAGTTACCATATCGACAACTTTTAAATTGAGTAAAATGATTGTACATGACTATAGTTAGTATCATTTAGTTACTTATTTAGCATGTTCACATGAAGCATTATGGTGTGCTTTTGTGCTTCCAACTAAACTAAAAGCCAAATATGAACAAACAACATTCATTTGATTTTGATTTTTTTAGATCCCAATAATTAATATTCTCCAATTATTATTGATTTAATTTAATTGGGCTAAGTTCCAATCCATAAAAGATTTCATTAATTTTAGGCTTTAGGTTAGCTCAAATCTCTATAAAGATTTCATTAATTTTAGGTTAGCTTCCACTTCCGGAAAACTGATTCATTTCAAATAAGGCATATAATTTGGTTAGGGGTAAAGCTCCCACCCTTAACAATAGTAAAATTCACTTTTAATTAGGTTTTTTAGTTAAATATTAGGCCGGAAGTAAAAATTCATACTCATATTTATTATTTATGTTATTCCTTTCTACTAAACCTCACTTGCTGTTTAGGGCCTGAATGGCAGATTATGTTAGAGCTGTATGTCGAAAGCTCGCAAAAATAAAAGCAATCCTATAAATTCCACGTAAACCATTCAAATCATGGATTCAAAACTTATTCATTTTCATTCTTTATTGACGATCGTTTAGCTTATTATGAATGGTGACAAATTACTTAACGTTGAGAATATTTTCACAGACAACATTTTCACACCGTTTTTCACCGACGAAATGCTAACTGACATGTTGTATATAGCTATGTGCTGCCATATTGACACAGGTTGAAATGATACGGATCCTATTTTTTCTGTATCAAAATTATCAAAAATATTATTACGGACATTGTTTTTTTTTTGCAGTTTTTATTTTTAAGGAGTAATATTGTTGGCATTGCATGAATCCTATGTCAGAAATACTATGCATCGGAATAGAATTTTTGACGTTGCAAAAATACACTATAAGCATATGCATTGGAGTAGCACTTTTGTCACAATAAAAATGCATTTTGCATAGGAAAAATATTTTTATCACTACAAAAATACACTATGTTTTAGAATAATATTTTTTGATTTTGACGTTGCGTTGCAAAAATACACTAAATCACAATCATATTATTTTTTTCTGGTTCAAATATGTTTGGTTGGAAAAATATTTTATTTACTGATTAGAACAGTATTCGAAAGATTTTTATGCTAATGTAAAAATCCTGGAAACTTCCCATGCCCAAGAAAAAATTGTGTCACATGTCCACATACTTTGAAGCTTCCAGTGATGGAAAACGGAACGAAATCAATCAGATTAAAAGACTCATATGATTGCCTAACAAAATGCATCATTTACGCCATAAAATGCAATATATGCCCTAATGCAATATACGTGGGACAAAGCGAGAGGACACTGGCGGAACGACT
>JAQFXU010003847.1:0-15033 GCA_034693705.1 Spatulosminthurus flaviceps
TATAATTACCAACCATAAAGTTTATAGTTAAATTTTTAAGTAAAGATGGCGCTCTTCTCACTTGTATACGATTAGTAGAATGACGGTGTCCCATCTTATCAAATGCCGGAGTGACATCAAATAGTGTATTTGTATAGTCCAGTTTCTCATTTTTTGCCTTTTGCAAACATCCCTCTAGGATGGACGTATTAATCAATGTGCCATGCTTATTTGTAAACCCTCTCTGATGTTCATTAAACGGAACATAAGATCGCATTTTTGCATCAAGGACTTTTTCAACCACTCTACACAATACAGAACATACAGTGATAGGTCTAAAATTTTTTGGATTTTTTTCATCTCCGCCTTTAGAAATTAAAACTGTTCTAGCCTCTCTCATAAACGATGGGACAAAGTTGTGTTTTAACATGTAAGTGATTGCTTTTGCAAAATTTTTTGAAGACTCTATTTGTATTTCACACTAGGTTAATCAAAACACGTTTACATTGTTTACCAATGTCATTAGAAGAAATGTAGCACGTAAACCAACTTATATAAATATTAATTACCACTAACGTCAATAAGGAAGAATATAAACATAAATGAAAAACAAACGTTAAAACGAGGGACTTTGAACCCTGCAGGAAATATAGGTAAGTCCATGCGTTGTAGTTTTTGAAGCGAAGTAGCGAATTGAGTAGCAATTTTTTAAAGCGTAATTTATTAGCTTTCAGAATTGTCTTGCGCCATTGCAATTGGTCGTGGGGTTCAAAAGGGACAGCTTGCCACATTTTAGGGACTAAAATGAAGACCAAGCATATAGATATGTAAATATACCTAATATTTACAAATACGAAATATACCAGAGCTAATTTTTTCCCTGGACTTTAATCATGTAAATTATAATATAAAGCCGCATCAAATATTGGTCAAATAAATAAAAATTTGTCAAAATGAGTAAAATATGGCAATAATAAAAAATTCGGCAAATTGGAAAAAACTATAGAATTATTGGTTAAATCAAATTTTAGCAAAAATCTGACCTTCTTTTTACCTCGCATCATTGTTTAAATTATCAATTCAAATCCAATCACCCAAAAAGGATAAGAACGATGGAGCACAATTTTACTGTGCAAATTTTTTTGTTGTAGTGATTTATTTATAACACGGTTTCATCTGATAGCTACTAATGATCTCAGTGGCTGAACAATCGTCAAATTTTTCACCAAATGAGGGGGGCAACTTTCATTCTGTTTTTGATTGTCTGGTTCAAAAACTTGCGTCAGGCAAAACAGCTCCAGTCACGTTTTGACAATTTGATATTTATAAATGCCAATGATATATGGACAATTCTTACCGATGCCGTAACCAGGTTCCGATCGAAACGCGTTGAAAAATGTTCGTCATGCCCGAACCCGAGCCTGTCCTGCTGGCAGTGTTTATTTCAAGCCCGAACCCACGTAGTACCCGAGGTCTGTAATAATTATTGAAAGCCCAAACCGAGCCATAAACCGGACCGGGTTCGGGCCCGCATCCGGGTCCCAGTTCTAATAGAATCTGGGGAGTCTGTAATTCCATATGTTCGTGATTGCAAATCCGAAATAGAAGAATGCAGTAAATATATTGGTATACCCGATGAAGATATGCGTTTGTGATGGAATGTGGATGACCACTAAATTATTGCGTGATGAAATAATGATGAGGAATGATCCAATCAACCTCGTAAAAATACTGGTGTCGAGACGTACCAAGGCAAGGCCTTGATCGAAGTGCATTTATAAGGATTCGAAAGTTATTCGAAAATCTTTGCTTTGGAGGTTGTATCAAACGTTAATGCCATCTTGCTTTTTTGCGCAAGCTAATATTTCAAACGTTGAAAATTCTCCTTCTTGCGAGTCATAAACACGAATCTTCGTAAAAAAAAATAATTTATTTTTTCATATATTTTGCATGAAAACAATATCGTAAGTTATTTATGCAATTAAACAGCAATGGCACAATGACAGCGTCGACAAGTTGTCAACGTTCCCATCCGCACATGCGGATGACTTAATGGCTTGTATATTATAATATAAAATAGGAATACAAGATCTGGCTATATTATTGATCTGACATGCGACAGTTGGATGGGTAGCGAGCAGGAATCTGCTGGAATCAGCAAGTGGAAGTTGATCGGGAGAAAAAATAATTTTAACACTTTTGGAGCTCCAATTCCAAACATGGTAGAAAAAGTTGCCAAAGAATCCTGTGATAGAAGAAGTTATGATCGCAGCATTTCCTGGTTCATTCAGAGTAGCATTCACTGACTTGTATAATTAAAATAATCTTAAAATCTCACATTGATGTCATAATGCAGCATAGAACCTATCATGAACTTTTACACTGTGTCGAGAGGCAAATGCCACAATGAGATCGATGAAATAATGTTTGTTTTCTCTCTCTTACTGTGAATTGCTTCATATTGCATTTTTTCATTTGAGATTTCCGGGTACAGACGTATAGTATAAATAGGTTTCCAGAACTACCTCTGTCATTACAGACGATAAGAATTAAGAGCATGCTCATATCAAATCCACCCTGCACTTTGAAGCAGTCGTTGTAATCTCAAGTCGACCCATGAAACTTTGTTCAAGTGTGAACATCATCATGAATATCTGGTGGCGGTGTGCATCTGGCTGTCCCAGGCAGGGACGTGGAAAATACTCAACTCGAGTATTTCAAATACATCGTAAAATACAGCTTTATCGATATCCAAAATACAAATACAAAATAAAAATACGTTAGTTTCGTCACCTCAAATACAAATACAAAATACAGACGTGCATGATCCAGCCAAAATACAAAATACAAATACTGTATTTAAAATACAAAAATACAAGTCTAAATACGCTAGCATTTTTGTCGTATGTATTTTGATTTGAGTAGAAGAAAGTTGCAAATTTAAGCTCTTCCGCATTTTAAGCGGCATAATTCGCAGCTAATTTCTACTCTGTCCCCCTATAACTCAGCCATTTTTTAAAATTTCCATAAACGATGGAAAGCTGCATTGAAAAACTTCTTTTTGAACATATTAGTTAAAAAATGAGTCAAAACATCCCATTAATTCGGGAGATACAGACCTAAATACAAAAAATGACATTTTTGGCCATAATTCCGTAACAGCTTAACCTTTTACAAAAATTCCAACGCCTCGACGTTGCTTATGACATCCAGCACACGTTACCTTTGCTGAAAATGAATTATTTTAAAAAATATGATGTTTTGGGCTTACATATTCTCCGTGGACTTACTCTTATTATTTTTATTATTTATTATTATTTTCGTTGTCAGTTGCGACAGGGAGATTAGACTGCAATAGATTAGAATAATAATCAATGCATATAGAATTACAAATATCTCTTTTAAACCATGGATTAATGGTTGATTAAAATCGTCTTTCGACGGGCATTTTTGCTAAAGAGAAAGAAAATCCAGAATATGTACTTATAATATGATCTACTGTTCCACACATTCATTAGGTTTCATGAAATATTAAATTCGGTTAAAATACTGCAACTTCCAATTAAATCCTACAACTTTCTTTAAATACGGCAGTTTCCATTTAAATACTGCAGATTCCATTTAAATACCGCAGCTTCCATTTAAACACTGCAAATTCCATTTAAATACTGCAATTCACCTGACAGAGACTGATGTTCACCTTAAAAATACTGCAGGTAGTTAATTTCCCAACACCAATTCCTAATTTTTATATAATGCAATACTACAAGAGTTGCAAAATTCCTTAAATGTTGAAGCACATTTATGTACATTTGCATGTCAGCTGAATATTCAACAAAAAGAAACTTTCTCAATAAACTTTATTAATCAAGTTAATAATTGACCATATTAAAACGGGTGCAAACACGATTCCACCGAAATTTGGCAATTTTTTCTGGACTAAAAGTTTTCTCTGAATTCCAATTCAAAAAAATCCATGTCAATAAAACATTTTTTCAAAATTTTGGCCAAATATTCATACGAAAATTCAAAAAATTCATAGTTTTATAGAGATTAATTGCTTGACCCCACAAATTTTCAAAAAGTAAGTTCATGGGGAATATGTAGAGTTGCAAATTCAGGCTCTAACGCATTTTAATAAGCCTCATAATTCTCACTTATTTCTACTCTGTCCCCTATATTTCAGTCCTTTTTAAAAATTTCAAAAACAGTGAAAACCTGCACTGAAAAGTTCAAAAACCATTGGTTCGGGAGATACAGACTTAAATACAAAAAATGACGTTTTTGGCCATATTTCCGTAACCACTTAACCTATTACAAAAATTCCAACGCCGTTGTTTATGCCACCCAGCACACATTAATTTTGCATAAAATGACTAATTTAAAAAAATATGATGTTTTGGGTTACATATTCCCCATGGACTTACTCAAAATATTTGTATAATTATTTAATTTGAAAAATAATTTTCAAAATGCCCGCAGTCCCATACTTTTACTGCGGAATCAATTGCTGTCGCATGAACATGTTATGTATTCACATTCATGTGAGATTATCCATCATGTTACCAAAACACTTTGATTTAAATGTCTAGTTGGCATCAAACTTAAACATCCCATTTCAACTAAATCTCACCAGTTAAAAACTTATGTTGAACCAAAATTTAAAAATTTAATGTTTTGTACCGATCCGTTCATTTCGGGTCAATAGATTGTAATAATATTTGCTAATAATATTTGAATGCATTATGCTGTCGAAATGTACTGTAGCTTTTTCCCAAATTTTTCTAAATATCCAAAGAATTTTGACACATCAGAGTAAAAATATTTAAAGTGTCGAACGTTTCTCAAACGCATGTCTTGTATTGGGTGCAACTTTATTCAACTGGATGTAGATTTTGAAAGTAAGAGTATTTTATTTTCAAATTGTAGATGAAATACCTCCACAACAGTGAGCCAAAATAAGTAAATGTATAATACATAATACAGAGTAAGAATTCAAGAGTCAAAGTACGAAATACATTCCACTGTTGCCCGCACCTTCAAATACAAAATACCAAAAGTATTTCAAATACTATTTGAAATAAAGTATTTGGAAAATATCCACACCTCTGCTCATCACCTTCAATATGGGTACGTCCATGCGTTGTAGTTTTTGAAGCGAAGTAGTGAATTGAGTAGAACATTTTTAAAGCGTAAATTATTAGCTTTCAGATGAATTGTCTTGAGCCATTGAAATTGGTCGAGGGGTTCAAAAGGGACAGCTTTGCACAGTTTAAGGACTAAAATGGGGACGAAATACCGTATCTTACGTGCATTTGATGGGAAACTTTGCCATTTTTTCCCCTCATAAACCACGGCCTACACAGATATATGGTAGGTACCATTGAAAGGCTCGTACCGAGACCTTTTGAATGATATATGTATGCCGCATAAAAATCCGAGTGTTTCACTTGGGCGGTCCTCATTGTTAGGTGTACTTCACGCTCATTGTATTTATTCCAAACTAGATAGATTTTCCACGGACATCAGTTAACAAAATTTTCAACACATGTCAGTGTAATTTTATTTTCTTGCTTTACCTACCATATTTTGCAGACACTTATTTATCTGTCAGATTATGGGACCCACATGATATAATTCACTGTGAAAGATTATAACCTCAGAACAAAAGTAAAACTTGGTTTCAGAATTTTCATTTTTACTGGTTTATCAGTCCTGAATGATTGAGTCCCAGGACAGTCAGTTGAAAACTCCCCGTTATTTTGTATTTATCCTGAAATTTTGCTATACCTTTCATAATTCACCCCATAAACATGAAATTATGAAATAATATTTAATCCCCCTGGTAACTTCTTTTTTGTAAAAATGTTTTGAAGCTAATTATTTTTTATTGTTTATCAGAAAATAATAATTCAAAGAAAAACTTGAGAAAACATTGAGGGTTAAAAATTTGTTTGACACGGTGCTTGGAAAATGTTTTTTTACGCACAATAGTCTGCTTTACAATTCAATTATTGCAGTGCTTGCTCCTTTGCAGGTTATCTTTAAACATGTGAATTGTCTGAATTGTCGTACGAAATTTTGAGTTTGGATTATCAAACAATATTGGAAAATTATTTGGATTCCTTTTTTGCGCCAATTTATGTGGTGAAAATATTTTTTTGATGCATCATAACCCTTTGCATCATTTTGCAAAATTTTCAACTCCCCACCTTTAGGATAGGGGCTAACCAAGGTCCTAAAGTGATTTTACTCACATTGTAGTTAAATGGAGCACTCTCTTTCCTGGATGCGCTTCCATTAAAAAGCGTGTACAAATGATAGTATGAAAAAAAGGAAGAAAATGATGAAAACGTTTTTAGGCTGGCCGAGAATTGCCTAAATTATTGCATAGTCGTACGAAATAATCGCCATTTATTGTGCCCACAATTCTGTGTGGTTGGGATATTTTTTATACTATAATGATTCTCTCGGATTTTCTTGTGGTACATATCATTAAAAAGCTCTCTCCATTAACTTTTCAACGGTGCCCACCGTATTACTGTATGAGACTTTGTTTTTTAGTAATTAAATGGCAAAATTTGATAAATCAAATTGGGAATTTTAGCATAGCTATTTTTGTGTTGAAGTTACACGCCGATTAGAAAAGTTATCAGTTGTCTTGTAGGCAATGACATTTTGATGTTGCAAACTGGACAACGGCTTCGAATTTTTGCATGTGAGACATGTTGGTTACTGCATTTTCGAAATTTTTCTCTATAGATACGCAGACAAGAAAAATGATTAAAACATTTTTGCAAAATATTATCCAAGGATGATGGAAAAAGTCATGGAAATACGAAAATACTCAACCTTGGTATCCATGCATTTGCAATCTAAAGCAAATTTTAATATTAGAGATCAACACCACAATGAATAATAATAATTATTATTCATGATTTGAAATAAATTCTGTCGTTTTATTTGAAAATTATGGAACTTGGCTTAATGGCGAGTGACGTGGAGAAATCACACGTGCAATGTCGGCACTAAATTTTATCATGGCGTAAGAATTTGCGGGAGTCCAGAAAACTATTTAGAGTTCCTAGCAAATTCTTGCAAATTTCATAATCAGCGTCTAACTTGAGCAATAAAAGACTTCGTAGGTGACGGGCAAATAATTCCCTTATTACTTTAGGAAAGCAGAAAGCCTCAATTTAAAATTTTCCAGAATATATTTTATAATATTTTGGCACATTTTTAATTACACCTTTCCAAAATTTCTTGACAAAAAAGTATTTCATACAAACGTGTCGATAATAATTGTGTGACGCTTTTAAATTTTTCCCGTCATATCAGTTGATTATTTTACAGGGAATTTTTGATTTTGAATTTATTTCAGGCTTAATTTGCTTTTTAAGGCTGTTAATTAGGAAGAAGAAAAAAATAAGAAGAAATAAAGTTTTCACAATTATTTTCACTTGGGTTTTATTAAAGAATCTGACATCGAAATGATGTTTACTGTGTGATTTTAACACCGTTTAAACATTTCACCGAGAACGGTTGAGGCAATTTCGCAGTGGTTAAATTGTAGGTGATCTTGTATTTTATGCATGGAAGTGACCGGTACTTGTTTCAATCTTGGAAGAATCCATCAAATTTTTTAAACCATTTGAGCCTTTAAGCATGGGAAGGAACACCTAGCTATTTTCCTGTAATAAATTTTTTATTCCAATTTTATTTCTTTGGAATGTTAATGAAAACTCGGTAAGTATTTTCATTCGATTTTACCTCTGACTCACAAAAGTTGGGCCACATTTTATTTATAATTTTTATTACTAGATTTTTTTTCAGACGATTTTTCAGTTTGTTTTGACTTTATTCGTACACATATCAACTGTTGCGGTGCTCCCAACGTAGTTCCAAATTGGTCACGTTTCTTCCAAAAATCTTTGCATTAGACTTTTGACATTACGTACAGCCGTGTTTTGGAACTCTCTGCCATTGCATTGCGGACCATAATAACAAATACAACAAATTTTTGTAAATATCTTCTATACATCGAAATTTTACGTAGATTTTGATGGCAAGCACCAGAATCCTCTACCATTGAAACTATACACAGGAACGCAGAACATTCCAATTTTTGAAGCTGTGGAACTGCCTATGACCATATTCTGTGAAATTCTTGGTCCATACAAAATAATCTCCATATTTATCTGATTATTTTAAAATGTTTACATTTTCAATACCATTGCATACTTTTTGCTCCAGCCCTGCAGTTGGGGCCTTGTCTCACCGTTTAATCCGTTTTAAACAAATTTACAATGGATCCCGCTGTGGCCATTAGCATGGATCAGGGGAAAAATTGTTTTGCGAAAAATGCATTTGGATAAGATCTATCGGAAAATGGAATTCAACTTCTAAAGCTGATGATTTGGTGTTTGGCCAAAATGCGAAGTTCCGTTTTAAGTCGATTTGGACATATAGTGAGCATTATTGGCACAATTTTTGCTCCCCCTGTGCCGCGCGGACCTTCTCTGCCCGTTAATGTGAAGGAAATGAATTTGATGCACTATGGTGACCAATGATGACTTGGGTCTGGGGCCTGGGGTCAAATTTGTTGTGAAAAAACAAGCATTTGGGTTTGAATTATTAAACAAAATACTTAAACTTGCTCAGACATGACCAATTTGTTTGGCCAAATTTGAAGTTCCATTTTAAACAGTTTTGTGACTAGTGTGCAATATGAGAGGATTGCTAATATAGTATGTGTTTATGATGGCGTTATGGTCAGTGTATGATTAAAATAAAAAAATATGCGAGGAATTTTAAAATAAATTTTGTTTTATTTCGTTCATACTCAAATTTATTTGATTCAAATAACAAGGTTATTGATTTGAATTTCAAAAGAAATTTTGCGTCTTATCGTCTGTGAATTTCCATATTTGGTTAAAACAACAAAGAAAGGAGGGAATTTGATTGAAATAAATTATTTCTTTCCCCCCCAGGGTGGTGGTAACAAATTTGGCCCTGGCTGAAATCAAGAAAATGAATTTCCTCTTAATTTGTTTTAAATAATAATAGTCCACTAAAATTCAAATATAAATTGTATGTGTAAATTTGTACTTGGCTGGCGCTTGCAATCGTCATCAGAACTGTCATGATGACAAGGACCACCAGAGCAGCTCTGAAAACACAGAAAAAAATTATCAGAGAAACCCAAGGGGTGGAGATATGTAAGAATAAAAGCTTTGATTTTTGAAAAACTTTGGATTTTAATGTACTTTTTTACCGTACCCTTTCATTGTAGAATTTTAGTAGTTTTCTCGACCGAAACGAACAGATTTTTTTGGATAAATAGAGAGTTGATGATGGCTTCGTAGAAGTGAAGTACTACAAATGATACGAGATGAATGAAAAAATGTTCTTTTATAGTCCCTATGAGTCCAAGCTACGACATCGTAAGAAAGACCAATTTTATTATCCATTAAAGTATTGCTAAAATCATGTTTACGTGAATGAAATATTAAGCTGGAAAACAATGGAAAGTAGTCATTCAGTTGTAAATAAACTGACCATTCGAAACATTGTTCGTTAGGGAATCATTGGGAAAATTATATACGCTAATTTTTACTAAACTATCTAGTTTTTGTTAAAAAATAATTATTATTCGTCACAAGGAATATTAATGGGCAATTTATGACTTTGTTTGTCTTGTAATAATTTTACATTAAAAAGCTCCAGTTATTTGACTAAGGTTTGCTACAGAATTTTTTTAAGAGAAAAATAATTTTATTTCATGGAAAATGTTTCATTGCGTTTAAATCTATGCGGATACTTACAAGAGATCTGACGTATTGGTACAAATTTTCTATTTTATGTAAATATTTATGTACACATGCATATATGTGTATGTATCATGAGGTATTGCTACCAAACGTTTAAGGAAATAAATGTTCTTGTAGAATTTTGAAAAAAATCTGGATTACAATTTTTGTTTTCAATTCTCGCAGAACAGATTTTCTTGGGTAAAATTTGAGTTGATGTTGTCTTAATAGTGGCAGTTGTAGTGTAAGTGATATGAGATATAAAACAAACAAACAAAATTTTATGGCCCCTGGGTTGAGTGACGGAATTTATAATTCTTCAGCATCGAAAGAAAAGTATTTTAAAATTGACGAGTGGGGGGAAAATTATGCTATGGAAAACAATGGTGGTTGTAATTAAAATGTTCATTGGAAATAGCGTTGGAGAATAATAATTAATAAAAAAAATAACTTAGGACGGGTAATTTAATTCGCTTTTGAACTATAATATTTCTTTGTTGCAAATGATAAAGAATTTTAATGCATTAATTTTTACTGAATTAATGACCATTTTTGTAGAGTTGACAAGGAAGAAAAACATGACAAGAATCATTCTAAGAAGTATAGCTTGTTTGGTGGTATTCAATTTTATTAACAAGAATTTAAATATGAAGGCAATGACATACAATTTTAATGTGTTATTTTATTTTTTACTGAACTTTGTCTTTCATGTCTTATTGTTTTTTTGGTTTTTCCTCCACTCCCACGGGTATAATATTTACAATAGGCTGTATATTGACAATTCTAGGATGTGGCCGTGGCTAAAGTTTCAAAATATATGTAGCAAAATTTGAATTGCTGGTAAATAAATATTAAGTATACTAGCACAGGGAGAGCCCACTTCGTGGGCGAGCCTAAATCAAGCCCGCTGTGAGTGTGATTTAAGCTAATCAGGCGGCTTCCATCAGCTTGCGCTTATTGGCTCGCTGCCACAGCCCGTAACAAAAAAGGAGGGGCATGGAGTTCAAAATGTTCCATCATCAAATTATGTTATAAAATTTAGCTTTAAGCGTGAGCTTGATGTTCCATGCAACGATTGGACATTTTGTTATGACAATAATGGTTTGGTCAATTTTTGGTGTAGATTACAATTTCAATGGATTACAAGTGAGTTTTCAAAGGTTCTCCTAGGATGCATAAAAAGCATAAAGATTCCTATGGAGAAAGTTACCTGTCAAATCACTTTCACCGTTATTGGTGCTTCAGCAGAAAGCTTAGGATTTAAACTTAACAGATAAGATTGTAATTCAATGTACATATGTACATTGCTGGGACTGAGAATTCGATAAGCGTAGAACAGAGTCGTGGAGACAAGGCCCTAAGTCTTGGGCAGGACGAGGCTATATATAAATGCTTTTATAAGGTGCCCATCCCTTCAATTCCAATGCTACAAATAAATATATAGCATTTTCAAACTCCTGGAATTTTCCAAAATAGGTAATTTGTTATTTATTCTTCAACCAGGAAAAAAACTAACAGAATTGTTATTTTCACAAAGTACAAGCTCATAGGCGTACATACATTATGTGCACATATATGCTCAAAGTTAAACTGAATCAAATGGGCTGTTATGAGATAAAATGAAGGTGCTCATCGTCAGTGAAGGAAGAAACAGTTTTTTTTGCTAAACTGGAATTTTGGATTAGAAAAAAAAAAAAAAGAATGAAATATCACAGCATTAGCATGGAGAGACAATGAGTTATGAAAATGGCTTGAGTTTAGAGCCTATGGGATTACATTGAGACTAACCTCCCATTATGACTGAGGTAAATTGAACTGGACAATGCATTGTTACATTTATGTAAGGCTCTTTCAAAACGAAGTAGTACGAAGGATTTTAGGTAAGATTGTCATCCCATGAGAAGTGGGTTTATTCCAGTTTAATTAACTTGGAAGTGCTGGAAATAATAAATAAATGTAAAACTCATCCAATGAAGTAGCCAAAGTCATGGATGCTCAAGTGCTCTGGACATTAACTCCTTCTTCATTACCAACAATTTTCCTCTGCACGTACGTTTATACTCATCCTTCTACCCACGCTTGCTTGTTACAAGCAATCAGGTATCAGAACGCTACGTGGAATAACGCTACCCGGAAGGCTTGAAAGTTTCTTGAGCTATTTTGGAAAATGTACCTCTTAATTCCAACCCACTCACTCCATTTCTTCTGAATAGGCAAATCAAAAGCATCGTTAAATTGCGGTAAAAATTTATTTCCTGGTCAACAATCTTGAAATACTCAAAGTAAAATATTTGAATGGCACGCTAATTCCTCAACTTTCTATACACTACAAAATATTCTGTTTTATCATATTGTAGATATGTATGTATCTATTTTTGATAAATGAGAGCACAAGTTTGTATGTACATAACCCACGGGTTTAATGCTTACGTGGAGAGTATGTATGTATGAAAAATGAGAGCACAAGTTTGTATGTACATAACCCACGGGTTTAATCCTTACCTGGAGAGTATGTATGCATGATGAATGAGAGCACAGGTTTGTATGTATATATGTTAATTAAGAGCACAGGTTATTATGTACGTAACACACGCGTATGACCTTTATGTAAAGAAATACATGGGAAGCTACAAATTTTGTGAAGGTTGATATTAAGAAGGATCCACGGGTTCATAGTTTATACATAAATGTTAAGTTTTTCCTTCATTTGGGAAATTAGGTAAGGCTATAACATCCCATCATGAGCGAGTT
Source organism: Spatulosminthurus flaviceps (assembly GCA_034693705.1). Classification (NCBI taxonomy): domain Eukaryota; kingdom Metazoa; phylum Arthropoda; class Collembola; order Symphypleona; family Sminthuridae; genus Spatulosminthurus; species Spatulosminthurus flaviceps. The sequence continues at coordinate 12,540 of JAQFXU010003847.1, forward strand.
TAATTAAATTGGACATCATTACATTTATATGCAAAGCTCTTACCTAGCCGTAGAAGAAGTCGTGTGCAAATACAGTACGAGGCTCAGTACAAATTCAGTGACAGTATTGAATTGTGAGCAAACCTATTTAAATTTCCTGAGTTAAACATTTCCCCAAAAGTTCCTACTGATAATGAGCTAGAATTAATGTTTAGAAATTGTAGGAAGTGAATACATTAGAATTTTTCAACAAAATTTGAACGGTGTATCTAAAACTTGGAAATATTGGTGTTTATAACTACAGTTGTACTGCTTATGAATTTCAGGGAATGAAAATTTCAATTTTTAAACGATTCAATTCTTAACCTTCATTTGTAAAAAGGCTATACTCAGTTGAATATTTCAAAATGCTTTCCGCTGTGGATTTACGCTTTAATTTGATCGCAATCCATCTAATCTGTAAATTGAACATTCTTCCCCTGACGTTGGATTATGAGAGCGGGGTGATCCGATTCCAGACAAATGTCTCGAGACTGAGAATCTGGAAAGTGCAATTTATTACTTTTCAAATAATTCTTCTTCTCAAATTTCTCGCCCTCATTCCTGTATTAAATGGGGAGAAAAATGCCAATTTGATCAGCTTGGTTCTTCATATAACGTTATTGGCCGGTCTGAGCAAAGCATGCTTCATGATGAGGTACCTTTTTTACATTAAGGGCCATGAAAATTCCTACCTCCTTTCTTTGATACACGAGGACAAAGGATTTCCATACATCCCGAATAAAGGTGAGGCAGATATTTTATATTTTGATGCCCTCCCTTTTTCAGTCGGTAAATGTTTCGTAAATGTTGTTGAAGTTTTTTTTAGGATTTTTCTGTGCAACGAATGAATTCAATATTCTCCAATTTTATTTTAATTTCATTCTCACAGGAGGTGGATCGTTCCTGAAATGGATAATTTCCCTCCGGACCCGTTCAATTTCGGAATTGGTTGTTATTTTCAACCCTTTCGGATTTTTCTCCATGTTCCTGGCCTTCTTGACCTTATTTCTTTGGGACCAATTGCATTCCAATATGCAAAGTGTTTTATTGTATAGCAGCATCCCTGACACTTATAAAAATCCACTCTCCCTCACTCTCACGTACATTCTCGAATGTTTCGCTTGCCTTCCATATTTTTCCGTCTTTTACGTTTCCTACTACTTCATTCTAAACGAAGTTTCCATACTCAAAGAGGGCTCGTTCAGCAGAATATCAGGATACATTGAGTGAGTTAAAAATTAACATCTGTAGATAAAAATTACAGTGCATAGAGTTAATTAGTTACCAAAACTTTAATAATTGGAAAGGAAAATATCACAATTTTTCAACAAACTTTTCATGCAGGAAATTGTTGAAAAACAGATGCGGAACAAATCAGACTGGAGCTGAACGTATAATCAAGGAATTCAGAATAGCTCAAATGAAAATTCAGCTCATCAACTACGTGTACGCTGATTTCCATTACCTGTTAAAACTCCTCATTCTTGTCATAGTGATTCCTTTGATTTTCGTGGGCGTCCGATCCTTGGGAAATAACACGGTCCTAGGTGCCCTCTACATATATTTGGGCTTTTATGTTATGATGATATTTATATTCCTCTTTGGGAAAATGTACCAAGTTCAAGAGAATATGATGGAGTTAAAAAGGAGAGGAGGCGTGGTTACGAATGGAAGTAGGTCAAAATTGGAAATAAAATACATGGGAACATCATTGGCCTCAGTTAGATGTGAAGGGATTAAAGCTGGGACATTCTACACGTTGGATAAAAGCACAACCCCTGCTTTCGTTGATTTCGTGTTTCAGCAGATTGTAGGCTTGTTCATAACATTTCCTTAGACAAGTGCTGTTATAGCTTTAATGCTAAAGTTTTAATGTTGTAGTTTCAATGTTATAGTCTTAATGCTGTAGTTTTCATCTTTTAAATGGTCTTGTAGTTTAAAAGGCATGGTAAAATTGTATGGAAAAATGATTTTGTTAAACAGTAATTGGTGCAAAATGGGCTTGTTTTCACATATGGTCTTGTTATAAAAAGGTTTCGTTGTAAAATAGTGTGTAGTTAAAATGATCTTGTTGTAAATGTTCTTATTATAAAATGGTCGTGTAAAATAATGCTGCGGTGCAAAATGACGTTGTAAAATGGTATTGCTATCAAATTTTCTTGCCGTGATTTCACCTGTTGTAAATGTTTGTTTTGTGAAATGGTCTTATTGTAAAATGATTCTTCCGTAAAATATGGTCTAGTTTCAAAATCAATTTGTTGTAAAATGTTATAGTTGAAAATGTTAAAAGATAAAATGATATTGTATTACAACCTTATTGTTGTCTCACCGTAATTTCATTCCCCCAAAGAATAAAAATACAAGCAATAGGAATTTTAAAAGAAAATATTAGTAAATAAATAAAATAAATAAATATCGGGGCTTATACTCCAACCTCTACCTGTTAAGGTCTGTCGGAGTTGTCAACCATCTT
>JAQFXU010003848.1:0-15031 GCA_034693705.1 Spatulosminthurus flaviceps
AATATGCCACAATATAGAGAATGCCATTGTGTGGGGTGCCACTATACCGTATGCTTAATACATGGGTAAACTCTGGGAAGGATTCAAGTGTGCCACTGTAGAGGGAATGCCATCTTAGGGAGAACCACTATATAGAGAATCAACTGTAATAATACGTATAATAATAAGTTATTTACGTCGTCAGATTGATTATAGCTATCACTGCAAGAATCGCCTTCCCGGCTCAAGGGCCACTCTCTCTTTCACTCTCGACTGTTTTTCGTCCCCAATCACTAACTCGACCCATTGAAAGAATAATCAGAGTCAGAAGTCGTCGAAGGTCACCTTTAGTGGTTCCCGTGTGACAACTTCCTTCATTACAGGTGGATCCATCAAATCGTGGATGAAACCGACCAAAATTAATGCAGAAACAGTAATTGTGTACACAACAACAGCTTCGTACAGCTTGAGAGTTTCTTCCGAAATCTTTGGTCGCGGTCGATGAGAAATGTTCACGGTTTCAAATTATATGCAGTTCCTTTGGACTTCCTTGGACTAGCCAATGGGACTGCGGATATGACTTTTTGGTTGGAGGCCCCCATCTAAGATTCCCCTACACTGAATTAACATGGCCAGTCGTAAATGTGCCTCTATCATTTTTGGTGACACGACCACAGGCGAAGATCGACAAGTTTGCGCTTCTTAACGTTTTTGATGGATTCGCTTGGAGCGCGATAGCCCTCTCATTGGGTTTAGTCATCCCACTTTATTATCTCAAGCTTCAAATGTTAGGGTGTACTCACATAGAACCTTTTCCGTCCGTAAAAGTAAGTTTTTTTATGGTACGGAAGAAACCACTCACATAGAAACCGTTGGTAACCATTGAAAGTGATAACCATTACGCGATAGGTTTCTTCCGTTTTACGGAAGAAAAAATTTACGGACGGGTTCTATGTGAGTACACCCTTACATGGAAAATCCACCAAGTGGGAAATATTCTACTCTGGGATGATCCTATCATTTTGTGCGATTCGGCAGGAAGCGCGGAATATCCCCAGAAGTGTGCGCCATCTATCGGGAATGTTTTTATTTTATTCAATCCTCTTTGGAATCTTCTTCAATAGTAACCTTATATCAATTCTTACTCTCCCGGAGTCGGATACGGCACCGGGGACACCTGAAGAGTTGAGCTTCATGGGGGAATATAAAATTTGGATAATTAATTACGTTGGTTTTGTGGGGGACATATTTTTTAGTAAGCCGTCTAATCCTACTTATGCCAAAATAAAGGGTAGACTTGAATACGTTGCGCCAAAAGACACGGTGAAATCCATGGTGGACACTGTAGTTGGCTCAAAATCCGCTGTTATAAATTACGAACCTGTTTCAAGGATAAATGCAGCTGAGAATTTAACCTTGTACCCGGGCTTTATTCCTGTGAAGTTTTCACGTACAAATATATTTGATGTGTTTGCAAACGTAGCTTTGGAGAAATATTCGAAATTGGCTGAAACGATTGGGGCAAATAATGGGAAGTTTGTGAGTACAGGAAATTATCAGAAATGGTTTGAGCAGTGTCGTAGTAAGGGTATGGGTTGGGTGAAGTTGAAAAGTGTGAAGAGAGGGGACGTGGGGGATGAGAGAAGTAGGAAATTAGTTGATTTGATCGAGGAAGAAGCTTCAGTTGGGGAAGTGAAGCCCTTTCAGCTTGCACATTTTGCCTTGAGTTTTGGAATTATTTTGATTTTTGGAACCTTGTCTTTAGCTGCATTTCTCTCCGAGATATTCTGGTATGTTGCAGTAGAATGGAAGGAGAAAGAATTCCTATCGTCTGGTTCCGACAAAATCGTTAAAGTTAATGGGACATGGTTTGAGTAAAATATTTTTTAATATTTTACATTGAATATTTCAAATAATTCAAATGTCCTTTCACAGGTGCAGAAAAAATGTCTACATTTTAGTTTCATTTTGCAAAATTGGTTTGAAGTTCAAAATTTATGCAATAAAAATTTTTTTTGTGTCATGGATATTCAATAATTCCCTCCTCATTCTAATTCATTTCAGCCTATATCCTATGAAGCTGTTAACCTCGTAGCTAAGTACGCTAAAGTTAATTTATTGAGATAATAAACTCTAATAAAATAATAAGTTTACTGAAAGAGTTGAGGTCTCGAGGTTAGTGCTTGTCAAAAACTAATGGTGGATATTCCAGTAAAACCCTAATATTTAAGCCAACTCGTACTTAATTATTTTGCCTCTGATGAAACTTATAATAAGATGGTTATTCCGCAATATTATACTAAGTGGTAGGAGCTACTTATAATAATTAACAATTACATGGTTTTATTTTTCTCGGTACAGGCTTTTTGGCATTACCCTGCCTAGAGCAAAGCAACGACCTCTATAAAAGTTGAATTGTGGTAATGACATGGCTGAAGTAAAATTAACGATCCATCAATTCCTAAATGATTACGTCTAATAATTTTCAGGCGGAAATTGTTGAGCACGTTAGCATATTGCTAAATGCAATTAATTATATTACTGATAATTCGTAATGTGGAATTCTTTGAACTCTTTTAGAGTCACGTTTAGGCGTCTTAGTGCCAACCACGCATTTTGGGAAGGAGGGTGGTTATTCTAAAAAGAATCTACCATGTCGCAAGTAGAGGTTTCTAAATGTGACTAATTATCGCAAAATTGTAACTTTGCACTTAGGATTTTTTTTCGTTTCTAGAATAGGGTCTCAGGATGCTTGGAAAAAAGAATCTCGTGATATTGTATATAATTTGGGGCTCATTGATTCCAAGTTCATTGGAAATTCCCAACTGCAGTGATACAATTCAATGTTGGAAATCCATCGATCAAGTTCTAGAAAGCTGGAAGATTTCTTCAGGATTAATAGATAAAGATACAGTTTGTACATTGATATTTTTATTTCACTACAATTCTACCATGATCTCCTCACAAGCACAGCGGAATATTCCAAGGTTGGTAGTGGAAAATAATCAAGAAAGCTTCTTTCCTCCTCACATACCCCAAAGGATTAATTTCCACACAAATGGGTCAATAAATTCGTTTGGTGCTCTTCGAATGAGTCCTAATTGCTTCCAAGCTTTAATTTTCCTTTCAAATTCATTCTTGGAAGATCCCATTAAACTATATCCAGATCCCAGTGAATATCAGCTCCGGAGTCTTTTATCGTTTCCTTTCAACTTTCACCGTCAACTGGTCCACCATATTTTCATTGGTACTCGACAAGATCTACTGCAAAAAGCGATGAAGAGCGGGGAAGATTTTAAGTTCAAAACGGAAATTTTTCATAACCTAGAAACGAACACAATTTTTGGTGATTGTAAAAGAATTTTGGACCTTAAATATTCAAAATACGATGTTCTAAGGAATCGACATATTAAAACTGTAGCGTACCCAGTTAAAATGTATATCATTCGTAATGGAAGTGGTGAACCTATGGGTGGGATTTCTTACAATTTCATTAAGCACGTCACTGGGTATTATAATTCTACCTTTGAGTTTGAACATCGCGGGTATAAAAATTTGCGACAAAAACCTGATGGGACTTGGAATGGGTTCCTTGGAATTCTAGCCAATGGCACGGCGGATATGATATTTAATTTGGGGGCAACCTATGAAAGATTCCCCTACGCGGATTTTACCTCACCAGTCATAAATCTTCCCCTAACATTTATGGTGTCACGACCGCAATCAACTATCGATAAATTTGCTCTTCTGTACGTTTTTGATGGATTCGTCTGGGTCGCAATTGCTATCTCATTGGTTCTAGTCATCCCTCTGTATTTTCTCAAGCTTCAGATGTTACATGGAAAATCCACCAAGTGGGAAACATTCTACTCTGCGATGATCCTGCCATTTTGTGCGATTCTGCAGGAAGCGCGGAATATCCCCAGAAGTGTGCGCCACCTCTCGGGAATGTTTTTGTTTTACTCCATCCTCATTGGTACGTTCTTCAATAGCAACCTCATATCATTTCTTACGCTCCCGGCGTCGGATCCTGTCCCTGAGACACCCGAAGATTTGAGCTTGATGGAAGACTATAAAATTAGTATGATTAACTACGTTGGAACTGTGAGTGACCTATTTTTTAATAAGCCTCCAAATCCTACCTACGCCAAAATAAAGGAGAGACTTGAATATGTTGGGGTTAAAGACTCGGTGAAATCCGTGGTGGACTCTGTGATTGGTCCAAAATCTGCTCTCATAAACTACGAACAGGTGTTGAGGTTAAGTTTAGCTGAGAATGTGACTTTATATCCAGGGTTTACACCTGCCAAGTTTTCACGTTCGAATATACTTGAGTTGTATGCAAGTGTAATAGTGCGGAAGTATTCCAAATTTACTGATGCAGTCGAGGCAAATAATGGGAAGTTTTTGAGTACAGGACATTATCAGAAATGGTTTGAAGACGTGGTTGAGCATTGTCGAAGGAAAGGTGTACAATGGTTGAAGAGTGTGAAGAGAGGGGGTGTGGGGGATGAGAAAAGTAAGGAATTAATTGATTTGATCGAGGAAGGAGCTTCGGTTGGGAAAGTGAAGCCCTTTCAAATTGATCATTTTACCTTGGCGCTTGGGATTGTTATAGTTTTTGGAACCTTCTCTATCGCTTGTTTTCTCTGCGAGATAATTTGGTATTTTGTAGATTGCAAACTGAAAATAGTTTCCTTAGATCATGGAAATGTCTGTAATACGAAAGGGGCATGGTTTAAATGAGTTGCATTCCAAACATTACCTAGCAACGCCATGCTAAAAGAACTATGGGGCGTAAAAGATATAAAGTAGAGAACTTGAAGAGGGATGAATTTGTATTCGTTTTTTGTTTTACTAGCTCCAAGATTACAGATTACTATTGATATTTTACGAAAAATTTTAATTGTACTTAGTACGTTGTAAAACATTTGAGAGCATTTACAATAATAATATAGAATAATAATACATAATAACAATATTATATAATAAATGTAATGGAAGTAAGCAAGTTATACGAACTTATAGGTTTAATAAATTAAAGGATTTGTAACAACCATAAAATACACTCCTGTTCTGGCCAAGAGTACTTCATGCAGCTTCACATAGACAGTTCAAAATTAAAAAAGGTGTAGGGGTTGGTTAGGATCGAACGTCCCACACCACGTCCCAATGCAGTAATGCACTTCACCCTGGAATGGCACGATTAACTGTCTGCACTCTCACTACCAGAAATCTCGAAAAATAAAAGTATTTACATTTTGTACATTATTTAGCACCTCGTATTAATTCTATTAGAGACGCAAACAACGGAAATTTAAGAACAATACCATCCATATTTTAAAATAATATGTAAATATCAAATAATAATAATTGTATAAATGTTTTAGTGCATGTAGTAAAAAAAACTTAAGAAAATGTTTAACACAATGACATATAATAAATGTACGCAAACACGATTTTGAAGCGTTAATTATTTGTAACAACTCTAAAAAACACTCTCATGCTCTGCCCCAAATTACTCGCAGCATCACACAGTCAGTTCAAAATTAAAAAAGGTGTAGTTGTTGGTTAAGAGGTCCATCCAGCGGATAAAACGATTAACTGTCGTCATTCTCAATTGTCACCACTGGGCATCTCGAAAACTTAGAATAATATAATTTACATTTAGTACCTCGTCTAAATTGTTGTATAGACGCAAATATCCGGAATTTAAGAACAATTTTTGCTGCTGCTAAAAATATCCACGAATTTGGTTGGCATGATAAGAAATGATACGTAGATAATAAATTGTACCTTTCCAAGTATTGCAATTTTTCCAAATTCCCACAGTCACTTTCAAGTTTGGAAGGAGCTTGAAGGCAAAATCGTTGGATACATGAGTAAATGCTGTATGTTCATTCGTCAATCCACATCGGTGATTACCTAGCTTTATCGTCAATTGCTTCAGTTCTGAAAAATCCAGCAAATTATTTCACATTTGTGATTACTATTTTTCAGTTGACCGGGCTAACATTTTCTGTAAACATTTCAGTGGTAAATGATTCTCTATAATTATTACCTGTCAGTTGACGAAGACTCGATCGTTTTTTCAAATTTTGAATCTCAGCATGAGTGAACTCTCCAAACCACGGGTACAGTAGTTTAGCCACATCTCTTCGAGAAAGCCCCGTAAAGGCACAATCGAGTATCCCGAGATTCTCGTCCGTGCGATCATAGCCACTTTCAACGAGGATCGTCATGGATTTTAATTGCGCCCCCCAATATTCTGCCAAAGCCGGCAAAACCTCTGCAATTCTTTTAGATGTGCCGGAAAACTGCAAATGTTGGATTTTTGGAAAGATTCCTCTTAGAAACGGTACCGAACTTGGAGGGAGACGTCCTACACGTAAACTCTTTATTTGAGACCCCCACGGAGAAAGCACATTCTTGGGTAGGTATCGTGTCATGGAATTTTCGTTCAAATCAAACCAAATCTGCATTTCATTCGCATTTGGAAACATTTTTTGGAGTGCAATTTGTGGCAAAGAGGATCGACCTTCCTCAAAATATGAACTGGGGGAATGGAAAGCGACCGTTTTCACCTCGTTCAATTGAGGCACACAATTTTGAAAGAAAGACCAATCTGAAATTCTCATTTCAAAAGAGCGTAAAGTGTCAGCACTGCTTTGCAAAATGGAGACTACAAGGGGCTTGATTTCCATCTTGGTTCTGTCGTCAAAGGATGATTCATTTGGAAGTACGCCAAAGGTTGTTAACTTTGGCTTCAACTGGGCCAATTTTTCAAAGGCGGACATAATTGTGAGCTCATTTTGAGCAAGGACCACCGAAATATTATTGGAATAATTGTACTTCAGGGACTTCAAAGCTGGGCCCTTTTCTTCAATCACAGCAGCATTTATGAGCCAAATTGGCAAGTTGTGGATTTCTTCCAAATTTGGAGTCAATTGCAGGATCTTCGCTAAAGAGTGGAAGCTGCAACTTGTGTGCTTTCCCAAAGTAATCTTTTTCAAATTCTTATGTGTGCTTTGGTTCAGCTTTCTTAGTTCGGGATCTGTAGATACGTTCTCATCATGAAATCGAGGTGAAAAATTCAGGTTCTGGAGGTTTGGAAGATCCTGGAGGAGTACCTTACAAAAATGACTGAGTGGCAAATAGGCATGACAAAAATAATCCAATTCAACAACGAGATTGCCAAATTTGGAAAAGAATTTTTTTAAACGGGGTCCTTGAATGTGGACCTCCTCGTCAATGTTAAGGCTAATGGACACTTGACGTCTTTGTAGATCTTCGTTCAATAATAATAGATCAGATGAGTTTGTCTCGTGTTCGGTGAAACTCTGTGGATTGTGACGATCCCTTTTCTTCACCAAGACCCAATCATGTCTCCGAGCGTTATAACGTTCCGAATCAAAGTATGGTGGTCCCAGGTGTATTTCATAGTCGATAGACATTATGAGATGAGCCACATCTCTCCAGTATGTGCACACTTTACGAGCTTTTTCTAAATCCTCCTCGTCCATCATCCTGAACACGTTTCTCAGTACCTGAAAAAACAATTACAAGAGTCAGAAAAGTGAATAACCAAACCAAAGTTTCACTGAAACGTAAACAGAATTTCGTTTAAAGCGTACCGGATAGTATGATAGGGCAAGAGCGTGCAAGTTTCTTCCGAACTCCATGCCATTGGAAACATTAGAGTTCTCAGCATTTGATGCTTTCCTTTTCTTCTCCTGGATGCCTTGGCTCGTGGAACTAATTTCTTCCTCATGTCGTTCACCTTCCATCTTTTATCGAAATCTGCTAATATTATATAATGCAAATTAAATGTGCTGTTTGAGTGAAAAATTTTATGGCATTTTTTGAAATAAAAATTATTTCATTTGGTCAAATCCTGCGATAACAATAAAAATATCAGGACGAAATGTGTTCACAAAACCAATGTCCATTTTAGCATCGAAAAAGGTATATGCAATTTTTTACAATTAGTGAGAAAAATTATTAGCGAAATTAGAATCACTAGACACTTGAGAATAATTTTTGTAGCTACAAAGCCTTACCTCAATCAATATGTCCAACCGACACTATGAATTGTACACGTAAATAAATTGTCAGGTCCTTTCTGTCTCTCATCACTCTTCACAAAAACCAGAGCATTGCTCCGAGACTAACTGGAATGGGATTTTGAATGCAGGAAATTAAGCTTGCTTAGTGAAAGGTGTGACGTAGTTTTTGGAAGGTTATCTTGAGGGCCCTAAAAATTTCTTACAATGCAATGGAGAGGATTAGGTGAAGTGATTCTTTTCGAAGGGAAAAGGCTGGAATGTTTCCTTTAAAAACCATTCCATTGTTCAACTATTTTTAGTTGTGAGCTAAAATTTAGACAACTTTCTGTCCTTCCCTTCTACAGCATATTCTTATATATCGTGAAATTAGCCCCGCTGAAGCTTATGCAGTGGAGGACAGTATTTTTCAAAGCTGTACGAATATGTCCGTGAATGTCTATTTATATGCTTTTTTATGCAAACAGACTTGAGTATAGGATTTTTCAAAAACATGCGTAGGAAACGACTGATTGTGAGTCATGAGAAAATAAAATACAATGCTTAGAAAAGTCATAGTAAATATTTGCATTTAGCACTATACCCTACATCTCAAATGGCTTCAAAGTAAGGCTTATCTTAAGCATAGAAATGAAGGGTAGAAATGATAAGGTGACAATTAAAAACAAGTGGAGTGGCCCGTTCGTGGAACGGGAATATAAGGTATTCTGAATAGTTAAATAAGGGATAATTATTGTCATGCCTAAAATTTTGCAGTGGAATGAAGGAATTTGTATCATAACCCAAAATGATAATCTCACTTAATTGAGATTATGCATGAGAGAATCACTGGATATTTGACAAGGAAGGGTCAATACTTGTTTGCGTGGTCGTTTTATTAGCACATTAGAATTACTATGGATGCATATTTTAAGAAAAACAGTACTCGTAGTACAAAAAAAATAAAATTTAATAATATATAATAAATAATAACTTAATTTAACGTAATTTAATTACTAAGTAACACAATAATATAAATATAATGTATAATAAATATAATAAAAGTAAAAACTATGATTTTATAGCGTTAATTAATTAACGTATCTGTAACAACCCTAAAGTTCACTCTCCTGCTCTGCCCCAAATTACCTACTGCTTCTTATTGTCTGTTCACAAATTAAAAAGATGTACTTATTGATTGGAACGACCACCCCGCGGATAAAACGATTGACTGCCGTCCGACACAGCTGCTGCACGCTGGACTCTCGGACCAGCTGGAATCTCCACAGCTTAAAATGAAATTATGTATTGACATTTAGCACTTTGCAAAAATTGTAATGTAGACGTAAATAACAATTTTTGTTGTTAAAAATTAGCTTTACATAGTTTCTCTCTGAAATTAATACGTACCTGTCCAAAGTTTACAATTTTTCCAAATTTCCACGGTCACTTTCAAGTTAGGAAGGAGTTTGAAGGCAAAGTCGTTGGATACATGAGTAAATCCAATAAATTCAGTGTTCAATCCTTCTCTATTAACTAGGTTTATTGTCAGCTGCTTCAGTTCTGAATATTCCAGTAAATTATTTAGTATTAGCGATTATTATTTTGCAGTTGATCGAATTACAGTGTAACCTCTTTATAACGGCCGTCCATATAACAGAAGTCTAGGTTACCTGCACCTTTCCCGTAGAAGCCCATGTTAAATTCTCTCTCAATAACGGCCTATTGGCTATAACGGTCATACTTTGTAGTAATTTTCGAAGACGTTATAAGGAGGTTTCACTGCAACATACTCAACGTAACATTTCAGCTGAAAGTGCTTTATTTACCTGTCAATTTAGTTATACTCGATTTTTTCTTGAAACTTTGAATCTCAGCATCAGTGAACCTTTCATATGGGTCCAGTAGTTTATTCACATCTCTTAAAGAAAGTCCCGTAAAGGCACAATCCAGTATCCCGATATTCTTGTCCATACCATCTAAGCCCCTTGCAAGGAGGACCGTCAAGGATTTTAATTTCGCCCCCCAATATTCTGCCAAAGCCGGCAAAAGCTCTGCAGTTTGCTTGGATGTGCCGGAAAAGCGCAAATGTTCAATGTCTGGAAAGATTACTCTTAGAAATGGTACCGAACTTGGAGGGAGATGTCCTAATACGTATAAAGTCTTTATTTGACATCCCCAAGGAGAAAGCACACTCTTGGGTAGGTATCGATTCATGAATTTTTCGTTCAAATCAAACCGAATCTGCATTTCAATCACATTTGGAAACTTTTTTTGAAGTGAAATTTGTGGCAAAGAAGATCCTTTTTTCTCAAAACATGCGCTGGGGGCGTCGAAAACAAGCGTTTTTACCCCGTACAATCGAGGTACACAGTTTCGAAAGATAGACCAATCTGAAACTCTAATTTCAAAAGAGTGTAAAGAGTCAACACTGCTTTGCAAAATGGAAGACACAAAGGGTTTGATCATTTCAACCGAGGTTCCTTTCTCAAAGGAGGATTCGTTTGGAAGTACACAAAAGGTTGTTAACTTTGGCTTCAACTGGGCCAATTTTTCAAAGGCGGACATAATTGTGAGCTCATTTTGAGCATGGTAGTCCAAGTTATCATCGTAATTGTAAATCACGCTCTTCAAAGCTGGGCCCTTTTTCGCCTCTACAGCAGCATTTATGAGCCAAATTGGCAAGTTGTGAATTTCTTCCAAATTTGGAGCCAATTGCAGGATCCTCCCTAAAGATTGGAAACTGCAACTTGTTTCCCTTCCCAAAGTAATCCTTTTCAAGTGCTTATGTGTGTTTTGGGCTTGCTCTGGGTTTATATCGGGAACTGTACCTAAGTTTTTTTCCTGAAATCGAGGTGAAAAATTTAGATATTCAAGGTTTGGAAGGTCCTCGAGAAGTACCTTACAAAAACGATCGAATAACAAATGCGCACTGCAAAAATAATCCAATTCAACAACGAGATTGCCAAATCTTGATAAGAAAATTTTCAAACGGGGTCCTCGAATGTGGATCTCTCTGTCAATGTTGAGACTAATGGACACTTTACGTGATTGCAGATCTTCGTTCAATAATAATAGATCGGATGAGTTTGTCTCAAAGTGGGTGACGCTCTGTGGATTGTGACGATCCCGTTTTTTCACCAGTACCCAATCATGTCTCCGAGCCTCATAATATTCGGAATCATAATATGGTGGTCCCAGGTGTATTTGATAGTCACCAGGCATCATGAGATGAGCCACATCTCTCCAGGATGTGCACACTTTGCGAGCTATTTCTAAATCCTCCTCGTCCATCATCCTGAATACGTTTCTGAGTACCTGAAGAAAAAATTAGGAGGGTCAGAAAAGTGAAGTTTCAAGCCAAATTTTTGCTGAAAATTAAATAATTTTGCTAAGAGCATACCGGATAGTGTGATAGGGCGAGAGCACTCAAGTTTCTTCCGGACCCCATGCCATTGGCAACATTAGAGTTCTCAGCATTTGATGTTTTCCTTTTCTTCACCTGGACGCCTTGGCTTGAGTAACTAATTTCTTCGCCATTTCTTTTATCGCCCATCTTGTTTGTAAATCTGGCAATGTGTTATAATTCAAATCAGATGTATTTTCTGGTCGGGTAATAACAATTTAGTTAAAAAGTCTTACCTCAATAAATTCCTTCAATAAAATATGAATTTTACGGCTACAATTTATCCACGTCCTCTCAGTCTTGATCACTCTGCACAACACTCAAGAACCTTACTTGGAGACTAACCGAATTTTAATGCACGACAGACTTTCAGGTTGTCATAAATGAGGTGACGTGGTTTTCAGAAGGGGCTTATAAGCCCTTAAAATGGATTGTGTGAGATTTCCATTTGAAGGGAAAAGGGTTGAATTTTTCTCATGAATACCATTCCATTGTTATGGGTTCAACTATTTTTAATGTTGACCTAAAATGTGGAAAGCTTACTACCCTATTCGTTCCAATGCTTATCATGAACTTTATATTAGCCCTTTTGTACCGTGCAAGGATTTGTCAAAGCTTTCCACCTATGTGACTTTTTTATGCTGGTTAGAAGTAGAGAAGTTTTTAAAAAAAATGCCTACGGGAAAGCGAGCTAAGGTAAATTGGGAAACAGAGCTTAGAAAATTCATATTACAATATTTATTCACCACTATGCCTACCTCCCCTATTTCCCTTTTTGACACCATTTTATGGGTTATTTTGAAGTTTAAGCATAGGAATGAAGGGTAAAAAGGTTTAAAAATTTTAGGTTACTATTAAAAATAGATGAATCCATAGATGTGGAGAATGTCTTTCCAATGAAAAATTCCGTATATTTATAAGTATATAGATAAGAGGGATTGAAATTTTTCCAAATTTTGACGTGGGTCTTAAAAGTATTTGAGCCCCAAATAATGGAATAGTTTTTTCCTAGGAAAAATTCCACCATTTTCCCTTAAAATATAAGCCTCACACTACAAAACCTTTATAAATCAATCTTAGGGACAGCGAGAGCCTTCTAAAAAAACTTGTCACCCCATTTCCTGACAAACCGCATGGTTGTCTGGCAATCAAAATCCCATTTCAGTCTTCTAGTTTTATTTGATGGACTCCAGGTGTACGTTTTTTATGGCGTCATGGTCAGCTGCACCAAAATTCATATTTGAGATATTCTGTAGACTAAAAAAGCGCTGACAGAGGGGGGATGGGCAAGGGGAAAATTATTTTCATCCAAAAAAGTACGGGCATTCTTTTGGAAGTATCAGCAGCTATATAATATACAGCATATCGTCGGCTAAAGTGCAAAAGGGGCTATACGCAGAAATCGCTTAAACGGGAATTAGCATGCGCTACCATGCATATAAGCGGTGTCTGCGTATAGCCCCTTTTGCACTTTAGCCGACGATATACACGTGATTAAAAGCTATTCTATAAGAAGCCCGAATTATAGAAATAAACCCGTCCTTCAATAATTCTTTCGTCAATTTGAACTTAATTCTAAAACGTTCAAGCAATTGTGGGATGGTTCCTCGAGCACTACCAAGAAATCCTATTCCTTCAATGTTCTCTAAATCATATTTTGTTTTAAAAAATGTATGCGTATGGTTCATAAATCATTTTCTTCTCTTGATCAACTTCTAATTGTTGGTTTCTGTCAACTTCCCACCTTACTGTCGGATCAATTATGAAGCCTGTTCTATTTTACCAACTAAAACAAAGAATGTCCATCTGGCTTTAGTTGTGGAATCTTTCTCTCTAGCACAGTGAGCCTCCTCTGCAACCGTTCATTTTTTACCAATCCTAAAATGACTAGTAATGGTCGATCTAATTTCATTAAGCCTATATGAGTAGTGTATAACATGCATATTTTGCCCATACAAAAATATTTTTCGCGAAAAATTCTTATTAAATTATGTCAATCACGAAACTCACTAGCTTTCCAAGTAGGGCTTATTTTAAGTTCATTAGAAGCGCAAAAATGAAGAGTTGAAAGGTTTCCAAACAGGTTACTATTAAAAATAGATGAACCCAAAATAATAGACAATGGTTTTCCTAGGAAAAATGAGACCATTTTACTTGGCGTCATTTTGAAAACTCACAACGCCCTGTCTTTTATATTAATTTAGGGTCCGCGGGGGGGGGGGGCCTTCTAAAAAGCATGTCACCGCTTTTACTGACAAACTACATGCTGTCGTGCATTCAAAATCCCATTCCACCTAGATTACCCTAATGTTCTTTGTGGTTATGAAATAAGAGTGGGCTGCAAAAGAAGTTTTCT
This sequence comes from Spatulosminthurus flaviceps, assembly GCA_034693705.1. Classification (NCBI taxonomy): domain Eukaryota; kingdom Metazoa; phylum Arthropoda; class Collembola; order Symphypleona; family Sminthuridae; genus Spatulosminthurus; species Spatulosminthurus flaviceps. The sequence continues at coordinate 13,784 of JAQFXU010003848.1, forward strand.
TAACCGCCATTTGTGGTGTGGAGGTGTAAGATTTTGACGACGAGGATGAATGATTTTTAAACCTGAATAACATAATGCGTATATTTAATGAAATTCGTTATTTTTCATACATTCAAGAACATTTTGATCGTTATGGGTGTTTCCCGAATCAAAATGATACCTCTAAGGTGGAACAGTCGATCCGAGTCAAAATTAGTGACGAATTTGTACATTTTTCATCCTCATTTCCATGTATAACACCTTTGAGAAGAAGGAATTTGGCTATTACCCTGGAAGGTAATTACGCTCAATTAGATGTACGTCCCAGGTACAGGCATTTAGACACCTGATCACATGATTCGAAATGTTAAATTGCTCGTAATGTGCATCAACCTGGATTTTGACCAATGTTGGATAAAAATCGTGCGCAATAATTTGATGTTTTTTAAATGATTTTTCATTTCTGTGTACTAATTGTCACGAGGATACGAGAGTGTTTGCTAATACATTTTAGAGCTTGCTTTGATGCATGAACTTAACAAGGTCGTGTGTACTTGAAATATCGTCTTTAAAAAAGATGCATAAATTCTAAACGATTAAATTTTTGTTTTTAAATGAGGTTGAATTTAAAAATATTAATTTCATTTGTTCTTTTACCTACGAATAAGTTAATGAAAATTCTAGGAAAAAAGCAGTATTTTTCTCCTTTGAGTTGTCATAAGCTACATATTACTCGGCAAATTTTTCGAGGATCTACTACAACTCAAATGAGCATGGAACCACTCGTATGTGTCAAGAGCGCTCACGATATATTTGGATAGTAAAGATTTCCAGTAAATTTAATTACACGACATTTCGTAATAAAATCATTTGTATTGAGAAAATTCTAGACTATTTGGGCATTAAAATGGAGCACATTTAAACGTACATTACTGAACCTTTCGGTTCAGTCTATGATTAAAACGGGCGGAACAATAGCAAAAATCTTATTAAACAATTTATTCAACAAGTTTTCTACAGAAACTCTTAAGCCAATAACTATATAAACCCGCACAGCTGTTGCTTCACATTCGTCATAACATTAATTTCCGTTTTCCTTCCACTATCCGTCCACACACCAACCAAAGTTTTAAAAATGCTTCAAACATTATATAATTTTTGATTGTGGGCTTAATTCTGGATCGGGCCTATATTAGTACAAGTTTTTGAATGTGAACAATCAAAAGAAATAAAAAAAACATGGTTAATAAATTGACTCGTATGTACTTC
>JAQFXU010003849.1:0-15029 GCA_034693705.1 Spatulosminthurus flaviceps
CCTCATTCGCTCTCCATTGCATGTCATTACTTTTTTTTAGCAATGGACAGGCCAACCATAAAGCAAAAATTCCATGACCAAAAAACAAATGTTCCAACTATTGGCTCTTTTATATCTGTAAAACTCATAGTACCTGCATGTCATCCCCTTGAAGCGTTAGTAGGGGGTGCCCTTTCTACTACGAATTTTGGACAAAATTTTTCTAAAAATAAGTTCATCGAGTAAAGTTAAGATAAAAAATCAAAACTTGCTTTTACATTATTTTAAAAAATTGATCTGTCGAGGTAATTAAACGCAGATGATTTAAGGATTGGCAAAATTGATTGCTGACATGTATGCACCCCCCGGTCCGGTGTATCTACGAGGACCACTGAGCTCTACATGTATATATGTGTGTGTATGTGTGTGTGTGTTCGAGAAGAAGGATTTTAAGTAAATACTTTCCTTGTTGAAGCAAGGTTGGATGGAGTAGTGGTTGAGGAGAGGTGGTAAAAATATGGTTTTTACTGGTGGTGGTGGTGGTGTGTGTATGGTAGTGGGTGATCCACCAACGCTTAGCCTTTGTGAGCCTTCTAGAGTTTTTGTCTTTAAAGTGGTCTTGGTTTTACAACTCACTCTGTCATCCGTAAACAACTAAGACTTACAGGAAAGAACGTAAACGAAAAGAGAGAAAGGAGAAAATACGAGCGAGACTCGGGGTTTATCCTGGACCATTCCAACTTCTCTCGTTTTATAAAAGTCTAAATGGATTTCAGGAAAAGGCTCTTTTATGTACCTACCTATCTCGGACATTGCAACATAATAATGTGCCAAGAAACCTTCATCCACGGATGGAAAGTATACAGTATATAGTAGCGGTCGCTGGCTCTCAACCACATCTTTTTACATTAAATTTCGCTATGTCGTAGGCAGCTTTACCTTATTTACTTCTTTCGCTGGTTTTTTTGAGATGCGAATCAATAACATTACGCTTTTTTTAACTTCAAGCAATTTAGACGATTAATATTTACAAAAGCACCCACAACTTTTTAACACACTAGTTCTTCATGAATTATGAGTAAATGGAATAATTTGTGTACCGGGTGGGTTTAAATCCAAAATAAATGGGTGTCAATTGAGCCAATGCATCATATAAAAATACGTTCTTTTTTTATGTTCGCTGTTAAATGAATAATTCCTTTTAAAGCTTTACCATCAAATTTCTTCATTTAAAATTTTAAAATAATTATCAATGAAATACTTCCAACTTAGCCCTACGTTACTAAATATGTACAAGGATTTGATGGAGAAAGTATTCTGTATTGTTCTAAGACCAGAAGGCGAGGGAGGTTTAGAGAGATCGGTTCTATGTATAGAAATCTTCTGAGAAGAACCTACGACAGTATTTATGTGGGTTGAGAACGTAAACGGGAATGGTTGGATGGGTGTTGACAAGTATTATTAGGTATTATGGGTGTTGTTGGAGAGCTATAGCGGTTGCCAGGGTTGAGGGTATATATGATATTAAACCCTGTATATACTGTCGGAGGTTACACAAGTAACCTTTATGAGAATGTCAGAAATGCGAAGGAGTGAGAGCCAAAGAGTCTGAGAGTGTTTTCGAGCGGAAACGTTGGTCATTGGTTACTCTATAGAGAGGGATTTTAGGGTGACTGGAAGTGACCATTTGGAGAAGAAGTATCAAGACGAGCGTAGACAAGGATTCTCAAGAGAAAACTAAATGACCCATGAATTGAATGAATATCTTTATCGTCTCTATCCTCTTCTAAGCCATTCTCAATAGACTTGCTTCTAGGAGCAGACACACCATCGCGGCTTTCGCTCTTTCCACACCAGTGACCTTCTCTTGGAGAGAAAAAAAACACATGATTTTTTTTCAATGGAGGCTAAACACGGATAATGGTCTCAAACCAAGTGGCTATATATTGTATAGATATGTACCTTAGCATCGCTCCTGTCCTGTTTCAAAGCTCGTTCTGTGTACACTGAAAAGAGAAGGATCCTGTCAATTCTACTTTTTATAACATCTTAACCTCTTTTGCGATTTTTCCAGTAGTCGACCAATGCCAGCACCAAACTCATTTACAGAACAAATGTGGTCTGTACAATTTCCTTTTAAATTTATCCACCATTGGAAGAAACAAGTATTTAGAGGGGAAATATATGACAAAAGACAGCTTTAAAATTACATAATCAAATACAAAAAAATATGTTATTTGAATCACTCATACTCGGATAGTGAAGATAACAAGCAAAATCCCCACTGGCTTGAGTGTGTATTTGATACATTTGAAAAATCCAGGAGCGTCACATTTATGAAACTTTCCAAGTGTGGTTTTAATTTTCAAGATCCCTTGGTTGCTTTTGCTGCAAAACCTCTTGAAAAATTCGCTTGGTAAAGAAATTAATGGCATTATAACACATTGTAAAGTCCAGCTTAAATCTGAAGTTGCAACGACACGTGACAGATCATTGGACGGAGGTGACGAAAATTACAATTGAAAATCAGTGAGTAATTCCACTACGACCACTACTCAAGTAGTATAATCGACGGTAGCGTATGCTTTCATTGTGTTCGCACCCTCAAATGGAGGATCAAGCAGCCCCAATGTTATTCTAAGGCTCGTGTCCTCACCGACCCACGAAGACGAAACTGCGTGTGAGGGGGTAGCAATGTTTTAACAATGCACGTGCCAATGCGTTAGGGTAATGGCTAGTATTGTTAAGGCTGGCCTACAATGTCAATAGTCAATATATATTTTAAAGCTTTTAATTTACCCTTGGATTTCTCAAAAACCTGTGGAAAAAATATATTTTCAAAAATATTAGTTAAACAAAAAAAAACCTAGCTCTACAAGCGTCGAAAGTTTGAGGATTTCCCGTCTCTTTACGCTATAAGAGTACATAAGTAAGGAGAAAGATGGACGTAAAGTAAGTTAAAGTTTTGAAAAGCTACGGAAAGGAATTTTGAAATGCAAAGGTAATTTGAGAGGACTTTATGGGTTCCGTTTGTGGTTAGGCTCTAGCGAGATCTCACTTTGTTCAAGAGTTTCCACAGTTGAACTTGTGATCTCTCAGTTGAAATTCGTCTATGCTCGTTTCTGTTGACTCTGGAATTTAGAATAGTTGATGGATTTTCACAGCTTTGTTGTCACAAACATACGTATATGTTTGGACGACGGACGATGTTCATAAGTAAAAGGGAATCCTTCTGGACAACCTGGTAGTTCTACTATACTCTCACAATCATTTCATTTCCCTTGAATTGGGTGTTAGCTATATGGCATATAAGTGTGAATCCTAAATCGTCGGATTACAATCATTGATCCATACAATTTCCCGTTCAAGCTCATTCCCACTTTCTGTTTCACACACAACAGAGAGAGAGAGAGAGAGAGAGAAATAGACACACTACTGCTCTTACTCCAATACGAGTAATGTTTTCCTTGTGTTTACATACGAAAGGTTTTACTCTTCTACATAAGAGTATATAGGAAATACATATAAGTAACTACTCTCTACTCTTTTAGCATATACATGTTTCCTGGAATGGTCCTTGCTTTTCTGCTGTTGTTGGAAGAAAGAGCTTATTTGGTAGTCGAATGACATTGGTAAATGTTTCTGCAAATGGGATTCCGCGGAGGATAGTAAATTAAAGTACGCTTACATAAGGCTACCAAGTTGCCTGGTTTAGCATGAGAATTGAGAACACTTAAATTTCTAACTCTGTGAGGTTTAAGTTTGAGGCTTCCACATTCAAGGGTGTTTCATCTATGGAGTTGTAGCCAAAGCTTAGTTGCAAAATCAGACTCCGTCATGTTCCAAAATAAATGCTATTTTATATATCTAAGCATGTGTGGAGCATGCCAATATACTACTATGGATGTAGGGATAGAACGTACATATATACAGCTAGAGCTGTGGCTCGTTGCATAATTAATACTTTATTGGTACATATTCCAGTACCAAGAGGGAAACTCAGCCATGAACGCACAATATAGTGGAGCTAAGTGGATAAGAAGGCATGATCCGGATAAATTATTGTGAGTCAGGCGAATGACTGGCAGTGCAGTGGAAGCTTATGGAAATGGCGAGGTTGGAATCAAAATATCAAAAATCAAATCCGCTTGTATTGCTATTTCATGAAGGCAATATAATGTAGTCACGTCACGTAGTGTAGAGATAAGAATTTGCTGTCAGACCTACATTTTTTCCCCTGTATTTATAATCCCTCTGATTCCTATGATATACCGTGGCTGGAGTTATTATAGTAAAAAGTAGAGCAAGGAGAATCATTTAAAATTTGTATATTGCAGGACTTGAGTATGGACAATTATGTTGAAAGAAAAAGAAACATTTCTCTAGAAATTATGATTGTCCAGAGAATTCTCACCTGGGAAATCCCGATGAAGGGAAATGACTTGAAGAAGGGGAAAAGTAGAGACGGGGGTGCTAGTGCAAGTTGAATCTTAAAGGAAAATATGGGGAAAGTGAAGAAGGGAACAAGAGCGATGATGATTACTGTATGTGTAATAAAGTGAGAGAGAGAGAGAGAGAGAAAGGCCGGGTAGTGTTCAGCCTATGGGTGAAATTTTTGGTGTGTGGATGCCGCGGAGTCGACGTATTAATGAGGGAATACTCAGCAGAAAGAGCGTAATCTTTTTTGGTCGGGGTCGAAAAGGCGTCCACCTGTCATCTTCTCATGCTCTTCTCTCTGCCTCACTCTCGCATCTTCCTCTGCTCTTTCTCTCGCTCCGCATTCGTTGGGCTGGCTGACTGCAGGGTCCAAACATTATACTGGATGTCATGTGTGTGTGTGTGTGCATTCCCTCGTACCTCCAGTAACTTTTTGTCAGTCCGGAGGTGAACCTTGAATAGACTGTTGGGAAGAAAGGAAAAAGCCCCTACGCTCTTCACTGACAAAATGGCCAGAGTATAAAAGCCCTGCTGTTGAGAAGTTCAGTTGGAACTTGTCCATACTCCAACTTTTTGGCTCACTCAGTTCGGTCAACTTGATAGAGAGGAGTTGTTGTACGTTTTACAACTATATATCCAATACTAATAAGCCACTAATCTTGCTCCAGCTCGGGTTATTGGAGCTATACGGTTCTGTAAGTCCAAGTGACGTGTCATTGTGTCCCAAAGCTCCGACCCACTTAATCTTATTGAGACGTTCTGCCCACCAACACCGACTCTTCAACCTTGAGTGCTCCTCAGATATTGTGCAACTTTTCCGTCAGCTTGCACAACAACTCTGAACAAGTCTTCGTATTTATTTTCACTCAGTCAGCTCTCTCCTTCTCAAGTCCACTTCACCCTATAGGAAAGACTCATAATTTATTCCTTCCGGCAGTGTCCAGACAAGTTTTTCATCAATCGAGCTAGCATGGGTACAGGTAATTTCCTATGTATCTCCTATATATAGAATGATCCTTGCTATCCCTTGTAGACGTGCGGTTACATTTTTTATCAGCACAAAATAAATGCTTCAACTGTTTTCACAGGGGATAGACTTCTCGACATACCCTGCAAGGTGTGTGGAGATAGGAGTTCGGGCAAACATTATGGAATTTATTCTTGCGATGGTACGTCACTTTTTCATCTTTTCTTCCTTTCTTCTGCATTGCATTGGTACAATTGAACACAAAAGAATACAAAAATTTAATACTCTACGCTCTATTTATTTCCATCGCGTTGGTAAAATATCAACGAGGTGAATTTTTACCTATACAGTTATATGTATAATTATACAGAGAAAATTCTTAGATTATCAAGCAAATAATAAACTGTATTTTCTGTCGTTCAGCTCAACTATTCAACGCAGTTGATTAAATTTTTTCGAAACTTTTATTTGATTGGTGCAATTGGTTTGACTTGTAAACTCCTGTTTTTAATTGGAGGGTTGAGTTTGGGTAGATTATATGTACATTAGCAAAATTTTATTTCCAGGCTGCTCGGGATTTTTCAAAAGAAGCATTCACCGTAACCGCGTTTACACATGTAAGGCCCAAGGAGACTTGAAGGGGAGGTGTCCAATCGATAAAACACATAGGAATCAATGTAGAGCCTGCAGACTGAAGAAATGCTTTGAGGCTTCTATGAATAAAGATGGTAAGCTAATGCGCCCATACATATTTTCTCTGCACTTGGTATTTGAGTAAGAAAATGTTTCCACAGAAAGAAACTGCAAGGCTTAGAGTTGGATTTAAATTTAGCAATAGCGTTGTGGAAGAACGCTCAAAAGTCTTATATAGATATGACTGACTTTTTGTCAATGGAGGTTCAACATTTGTATAATAAAAAGCAGCACTATCAAGCGAGTATTCGTCCTGAAGGTGGTTTTGTGAGTCTCACCTAAAAATATCGTACATCATCTAATGCCAGTGCCTCAAAGACAACTGAGGATGTGCATGTTTTCTCACTAGACTACTAATACTACGCATGGTAAACTCGCTTGATGATAACTTGAGATGGTCATTTCAATCTCTTCTTGGCATTCTTACAAAAAGGTTGGTATTAAAATTATTACAATTTCAACACACATACATATAAGTCATAGACTCCAGTTATAGCCATTCCTCAGGTACAGATATACGCATATTAGTTCACTTCATTGCATCAAAAATGAGCTGAAAAAGTGGAGTAAAATCCAAGGAAAACATTCTCTCTTGTAGTCCTTATCAGGAGTTACAGATATTATTATGACTTTCATACAACTCAATCAACTCATTGTTGGTTTTACACACCCCCAAGAGCATAATAAACTTGATTTTGGAGCTGCGGAGAGTAAGATTGGAGAGTGTATATGGAGGCTGAAGTTGAGTCCACAGATTGCTTGGTAGTGACGGGTGACTATGGTGCCAAGAGAGACGATTACATTGGTTACTGCAGTGCGGAAAAGCCAAAAAGTCAAGCCCCTTGGAGCGGATTGGTTGGAGAATAGCGGCCCACAGTGTTCGACAATCCCTTCTCTGATTTGACTTTATACCATGCGCTTCTCCTTACTGTCACACAGCATTTACTCTTCTGCATACGACCATACCATAGTACATTGTACATTCATTGTCACTAAAAATTTAAAAAAGTATTAGGGTTGACCGTGTACTCTGTACTGTGTATACATGCATGCTATAGTATATAAGTACTCCTGACACCGCAGCCCTTTTTTTGATATACGGTAAAAGATCAATTCAACCAGAAAAAGCGAGAGAAGGCTTGAAATGCCAAGAAGGGTTATCTTGTTCAGCTTCTTTACGCAGACTACTAATCTATATATATATTTTTACAATTAAGTCTCATTCTGTAATTTGTACCCCAAAGCCTACGTAACTTGGCCTAAAAGTTCAAATTCATAAAGTATAAAATATGAATATATGATGAATATCTGTGAAACATGATTCTATATTTACAGACAAGGTTAAATATGCTTGTAGAAATAAAAAAAATATGACTCAAAGTCTAAGATATTGAGATCCCGGGAATAGACGTACGTATACATACCTATAGGAAATGATCTTAGAGTAACGTTTGGGATCCATTTAAGAGGGAGAGAGAGAGTTAAATATTTCTAAGCAAACAATATGTACATCTCTATTTGGATTTCTTTCATTGGATTTGCGACTTGAGAGAGTGAGAGAGAGAGAGAAAAGGTCTAGTCGAAGCATGGTATTACTGGGTGGAAGGGTGTATTGATGTAAAGTTAAGTGAGAGGAAAAACAAGACTAATGATGGTAATTCTTTGGGTAGAAAGTGGTTGGCTGGTGAATTCCCATCTATGTACATATACAATGTTGCAGTCATCCTGTAGACTCCTGCTGAGTTCTTTTTGCCTGGGATGGTGTGTGCGTGCTCATACTTTTGCTCGCCTAATTGCTCAGATCTGTTTTTCTTAATCGGATTTGCGGTAGCTCAGCTTCTTCATCTTCAACTTTTCTTCTCGAGATTTCCTTTTTTCTCACATTCATTCCAGTTTGCCTTTCCTCTCCCGACTTGCTTCTCTCGCATAACTTTTTGCTCTCATCTTCTATTCAGTGTGATATGTGTGCATGTATTCATCCAGGTTTAGCACGCGATTCCTATGAAAATGTATGTATTTCTGCAAGAGTTGTACTTCTTTCTCCCTATGGTTCGGAAGTATACGTTGAAAGGAAGAGGGATTTCGTTCCTGGGTGTGTGGGTGTGTAGGAAAAGGGGAATGGGGCTTCATTGCGTAAGAAATTGCATACGCTCTTCGTGTAGATACCAAAGAGCATAAAAGAGAGATATCCGCTTGTAGGACTACCACGATCTATGTACAGTATTGCATGAGTTATTTCCCTTGTCATAAATCATTTTTCTATTATCTTACAAGGTTTTTGAATGAATCCTAAAGACTGTATGTACAGATTTGGTCTAAATAGCTAGAGATGCCTTAGTGAGAAGGGAAGGGGGCACGATTAGAGGGTATTACCACTACACTGGTAAATGATATGAGATTGGAGCTTATATATGTATGTTTAGCTTTTAAGTTGAGGATAGGCATAAATATTTAGACGGGTCAGTCTTGAATTTTTGTCTTGTGTTGCAGCTGTTCAGCATGAGAGAGGTCCTAGGAAAGGGAAGCATGGAAAGAGTGAGAGTATGGGAACCGGCCCAGTGTCAACCGTGGGTCATCATCACCAACATCATTCATCAAGTTCGGCAATCACATCTACTGCTGTTAGTCTAGTCAATGGGATGGATGTACCGGGAGGGTTTTCTTTGAGAAATGGTGCCCCAAGTGTCATTTCCTCTTCGGGAAGTGGAGCTCCATCCGTTGCCAGCAGTTCGAGCGTTTCACTGTTGCCCAGTGCTTCTTCTGCCGCTGCAGCTGCGGCAGCAGCAGCTCATTTGACAATCCATTCAGCAACGCAACATCTTTTCCAGAATCCACCAACTCACCCTTTAGAAGCGGTACATCCTTTCAATGGAGCCGGAGTTGCTGGACCGCTTTTGGTTCACCCGTCTGCAGGACTACTGCAGATACTGATGGCTGCAGAGAGGTGTCAGGTACTAAATGCAAATAAATTTGGTAATTTTGAATTATCTCGATAACAGTTGAGCTTTTCGAGTGAAATGATGAAAAAATTTCAAAGGAATTTGTGTGGGGACCCCGAATCACTGAAGCATCAGTTGGCAATGATAGGATAGTACACTCATCGCCTCTCATAAGTTGGAGCCCTTCGTGGGAAGCGTTGCAAGTATGTAATAAAGTATGAAGATTTTACTACCGCGGTGTAGTCACTACTAAAAATCACATTTATTATAAACTGTGCACAAAATTCAAGTTGCATTGTTATTATGCGTATGTATATAATTTGTTTATTTTCTTCAGGAAACATCAGCACGACTACTGTTTATGGCTGTACGGTGGGTCAAATGCCTCGGACCGTTCCAAACACTATCAAAACGAGATCAGGTACTTTACTTTTCCAATATTTCTCAACAGAATTTATTATTTTTCACTGATTTTAACAATAATATATGAATTCATCATAGCTACTTCTATTGAGCGAGTCCTGGAAGGAACTATTTCTTCTCCATTTGGCCCAATGGTCTGTCCCTCTAGACTTACCCGCGTTGTTGGGGACACCGAAAGCACAGGAGCGATTTCCTAAAGATCCCTTGGTACTTCAGGATATCAAAGCAATCCAGGTACAGCATGTGTAAATCTAAACCAACATCTATGCAACTATAATAATAATTGTTTTGTGTGAAGATGAGCAGGGTGAGAAAAGTACATGAAATGAGAACTAAGCACTTGTACAAATAGCTGAGAGGCTTATGACACGACTGATTTATCCTGGACAAGTACAAATAAAAGAGCACACATAATTAGACAATTTTTATTCACAAAGATTCAATCAGGCATTGCACATTGCACACAAACAAAACGTAAACAATTTAATAAAGTAAAGACTTGCCAATTGTTACCTGACGATGACAGTCTGTTAGCTGTCGAAACATCGTAAAAGTAAAAGCATAGTCATTTCAAAGAAAAGGTGCCAGGTAAACCATAAAATGACTTCGAATAAACAATTTAAAGTTTTGACCGTACAGCCGGACGTGTTAGAGGAACAGCAATTATTATGTATTTACATAAAGCGGTAAAATTAAATATTATAGGTTAGTAATTCAGAAAAGACATAAAATGACTCTGAGGCGACGGTCAACTCAATAGTGTAAATAGAGTAAATTAGAATCAACTGTCCAATAATTTTCTACTCTTCGCAGGAAATCATGGGACGCTTTCGTCAGCTTTCTCCAGATGGAAGTGAATGTGGTTGCATGAAGGCCATTATCTTATTGAAACCTGGTAAGGGGAATTATTCTACATATCTTATAACAACAACCAAATGCCACTCTTAATATCTGTGTAAAATTATTCTGGTATGGTATGCTTTATTTATTATGCTCTAAAATGATTGAGGACTCATTTTTTAATTTATTATTCTAATACATTCAACAGAGACTCCTGGTTTGATGGATATCCAGCCAGTAGAAATGCTTCAAGATCAAGCTCAGTGCATCCTAAATGACTACATTCGTGGACGATACTCCCGTCAACCCACAAGATTTGGACGAATGCTCCTTTTAGTGCCAAGCCTTCGTGCTGTTCGGCAAAACACAGTAGAAAATCTTTTTTTCAAAGACACTATAGGGGAAATCCCCATGCAACGTCTTCTCATTGATATGTACCAAATGGACAAATTTGCCTGACGATAGGCTCTCACGTCCCTTACTATCAAGCCCTAATTTCGATTTTAAAATCCATTTATATAAGCCCAGTCAGATATGTATAAACAAGCTAAGTATACATACGTCCGTTATGTTCTTGTATCTTATACGTCCCCAAAAGAGACTCTCTCGAAATCTTCAGTCAATCTAGAAGTTTTCATTCAACTACATAACATTTTTCTAATCCGACAAGTCATTACTAAGCTTTAAATTAAAATATCGATGTACTTAACATAATCCATTAAACACCGTTAAATACAATATCACCCCCTAATAAATTGTTGTACATTCATTCTTTTTGAAATATTATTGTGCAATCATAAACACTAAAACGCATGCTCTATTATATGTACAGTATATTTGGAAATACAATATTACAATAATTCAACATTCCTTCATATTGTAAGGCTAAGGCTTATCAGAAACATTCTAGTCTAATAAAGCATGACTCGACTTCTCGTTTAAAATAAACTGAGTTGCATAAAATATACACATAATTAATGCAATCTTGTATTTGAGTCACCCTGTACTTAACTCATGGTAAAATCATTACTGAAATATCCACATTGTTTCAAACAAACGTGTTAAAATACATTTTAAACATCATCCGCTGTAATTTACAGCCAACGAACTGATTAAATGCAGCCAAATATGCGAATGCTGTAAAATGCGCCGGATTCCATTCGCGGTTCGTTAAAAGTCCATTTTCATACAATATTCCGAGTAGTAAAAGTAGTCAGCCATACATTTTAAAATAATTTTTCCCGTCGTATGAGGCTGGAGAGGAGAGCATTATAGAAGGAATAGTGGACCAAGCAACAACTTAGCTTTAAAATCAAATTCAACAAACATTACATATACACACTGCGTGCCAGAGAGAAGTCCAAAACGTTTTGCAAACTTACTTTGCGTATATTTAAAATTTTATCCAGCGTAAAAAATTACGTGAAGAAATACGTAATTGACTTGCTTCTATTCTATTTTTAGATACATTAAACATTGCTTACGCAGGTTTAAAGAATAAGCGTACCAAGTTCCTATATTTAGAAGGCAACTTTGAGTATATCCAACGCTATTTTCTAGGATATTTTTTCATGCCTCCTTATTTCGTATGTATATTTTTGAAAAACCTATTCCTAAGTATAAGTTTGCTTACAAACGATTAGGTGTATTTATAGGATACCGGGACACGTTTGCGTTTGTTACGAGTTTTAGGAAAACCTTCATAAGTCATTAGTATAACTATTTTTCCATTGAATACATTAAATTGTAATTTTTAGTTATAGACATATCGATACGAATTTTGGATACCTGCATTCTGAATAATTATGTGGGTCCCTATTTATCTCGTGATCTGTCTTTTTGACGAGGAGGCAATGAACTCAACTTCAACCTTATTTAAAATTTTACGTTTTATTTTCATCCTAACGTGGCTTTTATTATATTGTATGGACAAAACAGGAATTTACCTATAGTTGTCAATTGGCTTTCAATAATAAGTTGTACAAACTTGTGAGGTAGATTTTATACTAATTATCAATAAGTCATTACACTGGAACAGATATTAAAGTTATATATGCTGTAACAGTTACCCCATAGTGGCACCGAACGTTTTCATGGTTTTATTGTATATTTTAAGTAAGTAAGTACTAACCATTGAAGTAGACGCCAGGACTTTATTCTCCCTACCGTCTTCCTCGTTTATATATATGTACATTGCATTGTCAAAAAAAACATTTTATCCCAGTGAAGATCCCCGTTGTGTACATTATATCTTACATCCGCTTCGTGTACAGCATTAATCTTCTTCCTTTTCCGAAATAAATTTTATCCTGATATGATGAAGAGAAGTGGCTCAAACTCGATTTTGAATCTTTCCTTGGCAATTTACTCCCAATCCGACCATCGGAATGTGGACGCTGTTTTATATTTCATCATCCCGCAAGGTTTGACGGTAGACACTTGCAGCTTGAAACTTCAGTCTGCGAAAAAAGTGAGAAAATTTGTTTACTCGTGTCCAAAGATGTATACAGAGAAAATCCATGAAAAATGAATATTTTTGGTTAAATAAACTATAACTGTCGTTGATTTGGAATTTCAGCTTTGTGATGACCAAGGCTTGCATTCCAAATGGATTGAAGAGGTCAAAGTAAAGAAATTGAATCCGAAGAAACATAATATATTTGTTCTGGATCCTTTTGAGGGCCCTGCATTTGTTTTTCTGGATAACATGGTCCGGGGTTTAAAAGATATTATGTAATATTCCCCATATAAATGTGACGCGATTCTGTTAAGTTTAGTCGACTTTATTATTGCTGAATTTATTATCCATGGTTTTTGATTTTCAGAGTGATTGGCCCGCAGTGTATTCACTATGCTTTTAGTACAGAGAATACTAATTCGACTATTGAAAGTAGAGGTTATCCCTTCTACACAATGGGTATGAAGGATATATGCATTACGTTCACAGGGTTTAAAACAGATGAACAGGTGAGTGAATTTTATTTTGTTAATCGTGCATTGGGTATAGGATTTTTGAAAAAAGGATAAGCAGACAATGGTTTGATTTGAATCGCCGTATAAATTAAAGCATGGAAAAAATTCCTGGTGTTATAGAAAGAGCTGGAGGATTTGGTGCAAAAAATGAACGGGATTGTTTCGAAGCCTTTTACTACAGCCATAACACACGTTGTTGCCCAGCATGTCCTAACTCCGAAGTGCCAAGAAGCCTTTAAGTATGAAATTCCAGTTAAGTCAGCAGCTTGGGTTCGGCAAGTTTGGAAAGACAGTCAAGAGGAAGTCATTGACGCGACACACAACAAATATTTAGTACATACTTGCGGAATTTTTCATAACATCAATGTATGTGTTTCTAAAGTATCGTCAGCCTTGAAAAATACTATTGAGAAAGTCATCAAAGCTGGAGGTGCGTTTATGTTTTAAATATCTTGGGGCTAAGTAAGGCATTATACATATAATGCAAATAGTACTTTTAGCGATTAACAACATAAGGAAATTAATGGCATGTTTATAAATACAGGTGGTATATACACCACTGCCATGCCACGCCAGACCCAAGTTCTTATTGTTCCGATGGCTAGTGGAGACAAATATCAATTCGCAGAGCAGTGGGGCGTACCTTCGGTGACTCCAGATTGGGTGCACAAATCAAAAGAATCCGGTCACATTGTATCTTTGGATGAATTCAAGCCACCTAGACGACCCTTCTATAACTCCACTCCAAAATCCAAAGATACTGCTCCTGAGAGTAAATAGTGATAATTAGCATAATATTAATTCCATATCCTCATGCCATAAAAATATATTGCAATGCCATTTATTTTTTATAGGTGCGGATTGCCATGATTTAAGCCCATTGAGCCAAACCCAGGTTCCTGAAAATGAAGACGTCGTAAATGCTTCACGATTTACTAACCGCTCGGTTTTAACTACGCAAGAAACTGACATTCGGAAAACCGATCTGGACTCCTTGCGTCAAATACCTGACGATGTTTTGAATGGCTGCAAGGTTATTTTGTATTGTAATTTTTATTGGCATTTTGCAGCTTCATGACCTTAACAATGTAAGGCGAAAACTCCTAGAAGTCAAATTGTAAGAATGGAATATACATTTTTAGCTTTACCTGTGTCAGTGTGATAGTCCCAGACTGACTGAATTGCGTTTGATACTTTTGGAACGGGGCATTGATTGCTGCAGCGAATTTTCTGATAAAGTCACACATATAGTCACCATCAACGGTAATATATCTGATAAAGAACTGGCTTTCAAGCGGGCAGACAAACGGTTAGTTCATTTCGTGGAATTAGTTCATGTACAAACTAAATTCAAGGATGGAGGCCCGAGGTTTCAAGGGTCGTAGCTCGAAGGTCCAACTTAAATCGGTTTAAAATTGTATGTGGGCATTTCTAATTCATTTTAGATTACGGGTGGTGCCCTTCGAATGGCTTGTTCAATGTGCCTTGAAAGCCCAGCATTTGGATGAAAGTAGCTATGAACAAGAGGTTCAGCAGATGATTCAAAACCGAACAGCGAAGAATAAAGAAAGTTTAAGACAAGAGTTGAATGAATCGCTCGGACTTTTGGAATCAAATCAGAGAAATGCGAACGGAGATAGTTCAACGACTGGGCGGAGCAGTGGGGACAAATTTCAGAGGAATGCGAGTCAAAGTGCATTCGTACAACCGGAGTGTGTGCAGAGGGCAAAATCAATTTCACAAGCTAAAGATGATTCAGAAACGTTTAAAGAGGCGGA